>CM065053.1:223936069-224206069 GCA_032883995.1 Coronaproctus castanopsis
ACGATAGTTAAGAAATCAGATCGCGTATAGAGCAATCAAGAGCAATGCTCGTTAAAATGAAAAACCTGCTCACCAGAAGGGAATTATTAAATCTCGAATTGCGTATTAAAATGCTAAAATGAATCCTTCTTTACGGAAGTGAAAGTCGGGCGCTCGATGCTACCTTGGAAAAAAGGATAGAGGCCTTTGAATTGTATTGATACCGACGCATGCTCAAAATTTCGTAGAAACAGAAAATTACAAACGAAAAAGTTCTGGATACAATGAAATTGAAGCGCCCGGAATTATTAAATCGGATAAAAGAAAGAAAAACACGATATTTGGGACACATCATGAGAGGGCATAAATACGAAATTTTACATCTCATTATGGAAGCAAAGCTTCCAGGCAGACGATTAAGAAGCCGTCCTCAAAATTCATGGTCAAAAGATTTTTATCGTTGGTTTCATCATTCGCCTGTTGAAATGTTCAGGTCTGCAATGTCAAGAAAAGACATCGCCATGTTGATCGCTAACCTTCGTGACGGAGACGGCGTATGAAGAAGAAGAAGTATATAGTTATCATAATACGAGTGTGCGCGAGATGATGTTAAAATAACGTTAGGTAACAATGGCCTTATTATTAAAAAGGATGTACGAAGTACTTACATCTAGATCGAAAATTAGTAAAAGTCTTCTTTTCACGTCGAAGAAATTACGAAAACTGAATTATCTTTTTCGTTACACGAAGCAATATTTTACCATAAAATATTATCCGACTTTTTATCACAGCCCGTCTTACTTTATGGAATTATACGTACATTGGGCAGAAGTTGCCGTACAGCATATTTTATTTATTAAACTTTTAATTTAGATATGCGCTCGAGGACCTTGAATTAAAAAAATATAAACTTCTCCCTGTACAAGAATTGTGCGAATTGCATCTTCTAACTCATCTTTTTTTTATGAAAAATAATATAATATTTTCTGAGTATGGTAGAACTAGGATGCGAATACATGATTTCATCGCCTTACTTTAATTAGAGCGCAAGTTATATACGCAGGAGCTACATTATACAATAAAAATTATCGAGGGATCTGAAAATAATTCTCCTTAATTATAAACGAAGGCGTAAAGAACTGGTGCGTTATATTTTGGACCTGAAGTAAATACATAATTCTTACGAAAGTCTTTAATACTCTCATATGGACACTTCTATAATCTTATATATATATATATATATATATATATATATATATATATATATATATATATATATATAATTTCTTCTCATCTAGAACTGAATCCACTAGATTTTTTGAGTTATCATAAAATTTCGGACACACTCATCAGCATGATCCGAGATCTGCTGACTCGGTGACTAGACCAAATCAGTCATTTTTTTTTCATTTTAATCTCCTCGGGCTTATTGATTGTTCCAGTAAGTTCGCTGCGAGAGAATTGCCGTGTACCTCTAGTCTCGATATATGTTTCCCGACTGATTGTTGTATTTCTTTAGTCACATATTTGATTCCGATATCCTTATGTAATGTCTGGTTAAATATATACCATAGTGCCCCCATCAACGAACGAAGCAATTTAAATGACGACGTAATGTTGTATAGAGGGTAGAAACTCCATATTCCGAGTTAAATTCGGGACGACATATAGATGGCTCCCTTAGTTACAAATTCTTTCAGACAAGTAGACTCCGGTGTGTATAAATGGACATACGCTTGAACATTTACTTACATACGACTTTTCATAAAGATTATATATATGTTATTATTTTTTAATCCAACAGAGCGACTCGTTAATTTTTAATTGTATAGTCTACAGCTCGCGCGTACGAGCTCATATACGCGTATATATGTCAGCTTAAATGCGCGCTGTGAATAAGTATGTGCTTGTAGACGGTGTATATATCGGTGTATTTATACTAAAGACCGACCGAAGGTTCGGTTTCGGTTTTGGTTTCGGCTAGTTTCGGCCAAAAAATCGAGTTTCGGCCACAGTTTCGGTTTCGGCCAAATATTAGCCGAAACTTAGTGTAATTATGACTCATTAATTGTCGCGCGTCGTTCGGCTAACTTCCGGTTATAACTTGTGTTTAATTACCAATATACTTATGGTAAAATTGATACTCTTTTATGTAATGAATGGAATGTTTTAACGAACCTCACAGCCTGTTTGAAATTTTTCTATGAGGCCGCACTTGATTTATCATTTGATGGCGCATGCATATCAATAGTAATACCTTTGATATCATTATTAAAGCGCAAGCTACAAGTTCGATCCGAAAAGGAAGATGAGATGCTGACAAATATGAAAAACTCATTGTACGAGTCATTGAATACCAAATTTTCTTTTATAAAAAGGCACCCTTCATTGATGGCTGCGACAATGTTGGACCCAAGATTTAAATCGAAATATCTCAATTCCAATGAAGTGGATGCTGCAATGAGAGAAATAATATCTTTTTTGACAGATGATGACGACGACGTAGAGGATCCTATACTTTCTGGTGGTGGAGAAAATGTTCCCTCAGTTTCTACAGAATTGGTATTGCCAGCCTCCAACCTACAGCGAGAAATAGAGAGTCTTTGAAATATACACGATAATATTCCTAAACAGATGCAGGCAACCATATCTGAAGATCAAAAAACTGTTTTGAAAAAAATAATTCAATCTTATCTGTCGGAGCCATTATTGCAACGCAATGCTGACATATATTGTTATTGGAACAGTAGTCCATATCCTACCCTGAGAAAAGCCGTTTTAAAGTATCTTTCTGCTCCACCTACTAGTGTTCCCAGCGAGCAGTTGTTTAGTGCCGCTAGACAAATATACGCAGATCGTCGGAGTAACCTGCTTGGTGAAAACGAAGAAAAATTACTTTTCTTAGCGTACAATATAAGACTTTTTAATTAGGAATATTAAATCTAATTTCAATTTATTATTTAATGTCAAATTGTGAATATAGCATAAATAATAACTATCTTTGTTAAATATTGCAACTATTACTTTTTATTGTATTTTACACGAGTTAATTGTCTGTATTTGTGTATAAAATACACCAGATTTTAATATACAATAGAAAGTTTAATATGTCTAAATAAGTTTCG
This sequence comes from Coronaproctus castanopsis, assembly GCA_032883995.1. Classification (NCBI taxonomy): domain Eukaryota; kingdom Metazoa; phylum Arthropoda; class Insecta; order Hemiptera; family Monophlebidae; genus Coronaproctus; species Coronaproctus castanopsis. The sequence continues at coordinate 223,939,174 of CM065053.1, forward strand.
GTTTCGGTTTCGGCCGAAACTAACACCGAGGCCGAAGATTCGGTTTCGGCTGAAAATCTTGTTTCGGTCGGACACTAATTTATACATTTATTTATGTAAAATTATTGCGCGTTAAAATACATTGGTAAAATTGTAACGTTGCATATTAAATTCAAATAAAGTTTGATATAGATGATGATTATTATAAGAATATAATTCTACGTACATACATCTTAATATTCACACGTGCTCATATGTGTATATGAATATGTATGTGTGCGTATGTACATGTATGCTTGAATGTTCATTTTGATTTTGTATGTACTTTTTAATGTCGTAGATACAGATGGACATGTACTTGCATGTGCATATACACTTATTCGTACGAGATTATTATTACGTTGATTCATATGTATATGTGTGAATACTATATATGTATATGCTTCATACGTACATATGTATATAAATACATTTCTCATATTTTTACATTTTTCGTAACATTCAGAGTAAATTTAGTTTGAATGGTATTAGTACACGTCGTTATATTACGCTCTTAATGTCTGCTACAATTTTCACCAGTTATATTTCCATTCTATATAGAATTCTTCTATTTCCCAAAAAGAATTTTAAAATCGCCATCACAACTTCGATACGATTTTTCTTATTTCTAAGAAACATTCCGTTACTTTCTTTATCCATTTGCCATCGTACGGAGTGGCGAACCCGAAATTCCGTAAGTACGAATTGACGTTACGACATTTCTTTTTTTGTTTTTCATTTTTCCTAATTTCTTGACGTTCGCTGTCGACATTTTAAGTTATTTTAAAAGGAGGTTCTCAACATACATCCTCGCTTTTGAAATCTTAAGTCACGGATGGAAACAAGCAATATCCAGATTTAGCGTAATGTTGTTCTCAAAAATTCTACTTCGTAATCCAGTACTTTTAGTTAATTTTTATTACATTTTGTACTATTATAAATTTGTATATATTTTTATAATTTAGATTTTTTTTTTTATATATTCACTTGATAATGACTTACCAACTGAAAAGCTTCGAGATCTTTCGTAAAGAAAAAAAATAATTAACTTTTTTTTCTTAATTAAAAAAATCAGTTTAAATCACTAAAAGTTTATTTCCTTAAATTTCACAAAGCTTTTCGGCAACTACGCCATTATCAAGCGATATTTAAATAAAATAAAGATTTAAAAAACACAAAATATTAATTTAAATATAAGTTCAATAATTTATAAATATAAAATGAAATATAAAAAAAAATCGGAAATTTTTTTTATGTGTTTTTCCTTTTTCTATTTATTGTTATTATAATTATAATTAATTTTATAAATAGTTTAATTTACATACGTGTAGCGTACCACGACACTCATAGTTGAAAATATTTACAAAATTTGTATCGTATAATTTTGCAAATTAAATAAATAAATCGATAAATAACAAATTTATCAAATCGATTTCATTTTAGATGGTCTAAGACGCTGTATTTCAGTCTTTGATATGTTTTTAAATGAAATTTGCCGACTAAATATCTAAATTCGGTAAGAGTTATCTATCTTGTTATCTGTTATTAGTACAAAAAAAAATAAATGTTTCTCTTTCGACATAACATTTTCATTTTCTCCTTGTTTGTTTTTAATATCGCTCCATTTGATACCTGTATAACGGATATAAAAGTTAGTCCACACTTTCGTAACAAAACTTGTCATTTGAAAATGAAACGGAAGAAGTTTGTTTTGAACCATGTAAACTGACTTTTATCCCACCACGCACACATATAAACGTATACATACATATATATATATATATATATATATATATATATATATATATATATATATATATATATATATAAGGACGAGAAAATTAAAATACATTACACATAAAGTAAGATTAAGCTGATTCTAGAAAGAACAAAGAAAAGTGTATTTGCGTACGCGAATATTTACATTGTGAGTTCCGGCGTGAACCTGGCCACGAACGCGGTATTAATGTTAAAATAACAACTATGGTTAAACGCAAATACGATGAAAAATTTAAAAAATCCCGCAAAACATAAATGGATTATTCATGCTGACGAGTACAGTTAAAACGGATTAGAGGAGGCAATACTCTGGAAACTAACTCAACGTGCAAAAATCTGATGGATATCATAAGGTGCGCCAGAAACCGAAGAATATAGATGCACACAATGTGCCGGACTCGGAAAATCTGATCATGATGAGGACCATTATATATATATATATATATATATATATATATATATATATATATATATATATATATATATATATAATATAATATAAATATAAACAAAATATGTTGTTTTACTTAAAGATTTATTGTTCAACAAGCTATTGTCACTTTCAGTAGAGATCTGCTTCGACTGCTGTTTGCCGTTTTGTTGACAACATCATATTGCGTTCTAATGCATTTAGTACATTCTATAGTGCTCTTCGTTATTGTTTACTCAAACAACTTTCTCGAGTATATACATTTCTATAAGCGTTATCGAGCAATTTGACAACGCGTATACGCGTTATTAATTAACCTTTTCAGTTGTACGTTATCAACAAAATTGATAAATTTCAACACATCCAGAGTAGTCAATTAAGTAAACTAAAATTAACTCTATCCCCCTATAGATACTTTTCTTTTTTCCTTGAAACGTAGCGTGTACTGAAAGAATCGAAAACTGATCCTTCGTATTATAGACAATTTTCTAAATAAGTTCACGTATAACAACATGGAGAAGGACACTTTGACTGAAACAGCTAAAGGATTATTATTATTATTATTTTATTTAATCTTTTATTTTTTCATCGTATGCGATTTTATTCGACATGCCGCATCACGTACGTCGAAAAATAAATACACCTAACGAGATAATTGAAAATAAGTTGCGAATTTGGGAAAACTTTCGTAAATTACGTTACACACCGTTTCATCGAAGAAATTTCTGACGCGAATATTTCGAGATTTTAAACGTACTGCATTTAATTTAATATAATCAATTAGGATTTATTTTTATTTATTAATTGTTTTAAATATAAATATTTTTCCGATAGTAATTTTCGTCGATGACGAATCTTTCAGTCATAATATTTCGCAGTACGTGAACTTTTAATTTAAAAAATAAAAAAAAAAGAGTATACGTTTCCAGCTTGGAGCCTTTCAGTACACGTAAAGCTTGTATGTATCGCGCTTAAAGAAACATACGCGTGCGCTGAAATAAATCAGTAATACGACAGCAATAGCTTCATAAGGCACCCGGCGAGATATTGCAGCTAATGTTGAAAGAACTAAAGCGAGAAAAGTATATGCCACAACATGGCGATCTCGGAATAGCTACGAAAAATATGACGGATGAAGATCGGTGACACTGACAGAGAAGTCGGTAAATGTAGAACTCCAAACGTTTAATAAAATCGGAATGAATATGAATAGATACAATGCTAACCTGCGGAAATGGGGTTTTACAAATTTCACTACTGATAGATCCGACGGTGGAAAAATTAAAAAGCAAATCACTTTCGATCTAGCTTCCGATTTACCGCGTTATGTAGCTGATACGATGAAGAGGGAGCCAGACTTTCGTTATTTATTTATTTATAAATGCCAAAGGTTTCTTTAAAAAATTGTATATACATATACTCCCTTAGCCTTTGGACAAACATCCTAACCGCAAAATGTGCCGACAGAAAACATAGACGCACTAGAAATGTGGTGTTGGAGACTGCGATACCCCTGCATGGAGTGTCACGACTCATTGATGATATATATATATATATATATATATATATATATATATATATATATATATATATAAAATTATATTTGTATAATTTTTAATTTTAAAAACACGATTATTCTTTTTAAATAAAATTACTTTTATAAAAAATAGAACGGTTCTGCGTGTGCGTTAGATAATCGTGTAACACGTCTTCTTCTGTAGAAAATGTATATATCCCGATAAACTTTTCGATTATTTTAAAAGTTATACATTTCGATTATAGAGCTAATCTTCGCTTTCAACTGATATTCGCGTAATAAATGAGACGTTGCTTGCGAGATTTGTAAATACCTGCAGTTTTATCCTGTATTTTTTTTTCGTTCGTTCTTAAATTATTTATCGTACTATTTAATAATTAGGGGCCTACATTATAATTGGCTTTTTTTTTTCAGCTATTACGTAGGCTCGCATTATAACAAATAAATATTTTTTTAAACTAGGCTAAACAGTTTTCAATTGTAACGCGAGTAGTATAGGAAATTATTATTATTTATTATCATTTCGAATTCGTAACTTCGGTCGGTTTTTTTTTAGGAAAATAACTTATAGAACGATATTTTTATATCGGGGTTAACGAACCCGTTGTTATTAAATAGCGTACGACAGGAACGGTGTAGAATCGAGTAAATTTGTACGTGTGTTAGTGAACTGTATTGTTAGGCGGAAAACTTGAAATACGAGTACCTGAAACCTGCGGTTAATTGAAATTACCGTGAGAAATAATTTCGTTTAACGATATATAATCCGATAAAAATTAACCATTAACGTGTAATTAAACGTCATGTAACGAGATTTCTTTTATAAATATGTTTCTCCAGAATCGTTATTATTCCCGTTCGATATAATTTTACGCTGGTTATATAGTCACGATGAAATGGGTCAATACCGTATAAATCTTTTTTTTCTATCTCGTTTGTTTTTCCCGTTTTGTAAACATATATAACAAGCCAATTACAGTGCACGCGCTTACAGAATAATTATAAAAATTAGTACGAATAAAGATAAAACTAGACCAAAGTCATATAACACCGTTAACATTAGCGTTAGATAAAAAATGGAAAAATAAATTACCCATAAAAAATAATTTTCCTAATGAAATACGCTACCTACCTATATATATTATATATATATATATATATATATATATATATATATATATATATATATATATATATATATATATATATATATATATATATATAGGGGGACTCGGAGAAGATGAACGTTTTTTTTTTTAATAGCGCAGTTGGTAACACTGCTACAACTCGAGTAAACGAGAGACTCGTTTGTTAATAGCAGTTAAAACAAAAGTATGTTGAAATTACAAAGGAAGACACGTAAAATGAAATCGTTCCGATGAAACAAATATAAAAAAAAAAATGTAACAAATATTACGGTTTTGAATATTAAAGAAAAAATAAAAATCCTATCTACGCTTAAACGATATGAAATAGTATCGAAACGCCATTTTGAATATTGACGTTGCTTAGAATCATAATTATCGCAGACTAATCGATAATAATGAATAAAATGGTAAGCGATTATTCTAATTAATATAAAATACTAATATTTAGAACGTGAAAAAAGGATAAATATTAAAGAATAAATAAAAATCGAAAATTACGAAAATAGTATAAAAAAAATTTATTCCTACCTATCGTAGATGGACAGTTGTCTAATAATTACCGATAGAGGAAATTGAATAATTATTGCCGATTAATAAAGAGTTGACGTGAACCGGTAATAATAAATCGAATTCGGTATATTTTCTCGCAGATGGTGCGAATAAAAACGACTATTCCGATTAATATAAAATTAGTTTCACGTTTATTCGAAAATGAACTATTTAATTCGATACGATTGAATTATTCTTAATTATTATTTTATGAAATAATCTACTTTTCTCCTTAAATAGATTACGAATTAACCAGGTGTACTCGAGTTTTTCTTCTTACTTATAAAGGGTGCGCGCGCACTAGCGTGAAATTGCAACCTGGTTTAATTCCCGCCGTTTTATACGCGCCAACTTAGCTCGTGCATTGCGTCTGGCCGTTGCATCGGTTTACACCATCGCGTCGTTATACGGTATCAGTCTTTTAACGTGTTCGCATCGAATTAGTTGTTTCTTTATTCATCGTTTTTTGATGACGTTGTTTTCGCATAAACCGAGGTAGATTCGGTTACAAGTTGAGACGTGTTTTAATTTTTTTTCTTTACGAAATAAATTATTTTTCGCAGTTCGAAGTTGTATTTAAACGAGAAAAATCCTCGCAAGTCGTTTTATTCGATTAATTATTATTCGAGTGTTCACGAAGAAATTAGATTAACGAAGTAGAGACGGTCGTCGATTATTATTTTGCCGATTAATCGGAATTGTTCGATTTACGATATAAATACTAGTAAGTTCGTAGTATATTAAAAATATTTATTTTAAAATTCCATCTTTTGATAGAATTTCTTATTGATAGTACGCGTAATTATTTTATTTTTAAAACAATAGAATTTATTATTCATCAATCGCTAATTCTATTAAAAATAAATATTTTCGATAGTTACGCCATTTTTTAAAATTGAATCGTAATTATAACAAATAACAATAATGGAAACTGTGAATAATTAAGTTCTGAAACCCCTCGTTTCGGATAACTTAATTGCGACGCGTCTATTTTCGCACTCTACATGTGTAAAGTAAATAAAGTAAATGCGATACATTTGTTTATAATTAGAAATAAGTTAATTATATTCGTTTGACGTATGCCGTATGAAATATAATTATCGATTTATAATACTCAAAACTAATTGTTTTCGATAATTATTTAGTTCGACGAAAAATAAAAAGGTTATTGGCCTATAGTGATTTTTTTTTATATAAGTGCAGCGGGGTCGTTTTAATATACTTTTATTCGATTAGTTTAGTTTATTAATGATAAAAATAAATTTGTTCAAAGAATAATTTATATATTTTTCGAATTCGAACGAGCTGTGACGTCTATATAAAATGCGCTGCATTTTATTTTATGTTTTTAAAAATATAAAATCGTTAAAAATAGATTTCCTTTTGACGTACGCCGTTGGCGGCAAAATACATCGAACAAGTGCATCGAACCATCGAACTGAAACAACTGATATTAAATTAGAACGAGATGAAAGATTGACCGGACGCTTTTTCACGCTTTTTTATCTACATATTACTCTTGTTTATTATTACGGATCGTGCCAGTTTAATGACAGGAATAAAAAAATTTAACTGTATTACCGTTACTGAACTATAAACAGTTACATTTATTGACAGGTCAAAGACGGAATAGATATTTTTTTTAGATTTTCATAATAAACGACGTTATTTAATAACAAAAAGAATATATGTAACAATAATTGCCAAAAAACCAATATGTGTAAAATGGAATTTTCGCTGTAAAAATTACAAGGGGAACAAAAGATTCCCTATTAGATGTTACAAAAAATAACAACGGAAATAATATAACGCATTCCGAACACAGTTCTTACTACATGTACTAAATTTTCAATTAAAATTATTTTCAGTTGCTGGTCTAACTAAACTAAAAATATAGGAAAAATCGCCAACAAAACCTGCGCACTAATCATAAAGTTGTCTATATTTAAACCGATTGGATAAACAATGACGTTTATGTTTATTACACGTAAGAATAAATTTTTTGAACGAAAAAGCAATGCCAGCTGTACATCGTAATAGAGTGTGTTTAATTCTTTTATATTTTTATTGCAAACTTGTACTTTCTCCTGTCATTTAGCAACTATCAAAAAAAAAAATTGTATACATCACGTATATATATATATATATATATATGTGTGTGTATTCGATCTTTACATAGGCTGAAAGTTACAGAATTAAGCCGTTGTAACTTTTCCAAGTTAGAACGGCTAGTGAATGACCATGTGGGACAAACGTAAAGAGCGATTGTATACAGTTTTATAGTCATTAATTTATTTGATGAGTTGGCGGAGCATCTGAATATAGTTTAAACAAAGGTGCATGAATTTTACTGCAAATGTATTCAACGTGGATATCCAGCGTAAACACTAAATATTTAATACTTCACTATCGCGGTTGGCAATAAATGCGGCCTTCTTTAAGTAAATATGGAATAGATTGAGTTTGATTCGAATTTATATTGATACTCCACTTATTAAAATACGAGTTTAATTTAATAAAACCCTGCTTTCGTATAGAAGCCAACAGTACCGATGCATTTAAATGGTGTTTAATCCAACATTTTCATCAATTAACAATTATATATATATATATATATATATATATATATATATATATATATATATATAAATTATATATATATATCGTCGACCTGAATGTTCAAAGAGGGCAGTGTTCAAACGATAGAACTCGGTCAAGCTAACAAGGGGGTGATTTGCCAGTTGATTACCCGTAAAGAAAATTAATCAGTTTATTTTAATTGAATGAACTAATGACCATTCAATATCCGCAAATGTCGTTTGGTCATTTGAAGAGTTTTTTGGGGTTTGTTACTGGTATGATGTTTTTGTGAAGTTTCACATTTATTATTGACGTCTATCGACGCATAGTCGACGTTAATTTTATCGCTTGTAAAATGGAATAATTACGTCGACTACTTAAAAAAAAAAAAAAAAAAAAGGATAAAATACATCGCAAGTTTTTTTCCCCCTTTGTTAAATTGCATTAGCAATTTTAATATTTTATGCAGATGGCGTGATTAGTCAGTAAGTGCTAAAAACAGTCATTAAAGTTTATCTCTTAGGCTAGGTCCACAGCAACCCGATCGCCATGTTGTTCGGATGCACATCTAGTCTATGAGCATAATTTGTTGCTTCGCTGAATATTACTTCCAGAACAAACTTCATTCCAAGGTCTTCGTGGAGCGTTAGGTTGGTGATGTACCACGGTGCATTGACAACCGTCCGGAGGATTTTATTCTGGAACCGCTGAATAATCAATATGCTACTCCATAGTGGGCAGCCATAACGCCAGTTACGCGGTATATTTTAAATTTCTATGGATGATTTATTTTCTGGCAATATCTACTATGTGTCTCTATATATGTGTGTGTGTGTGTGTTATTTTACTGATACTCGCATCTTTTCCCACGGGGAAACATTTTCACGATAAATGGCGGAGCGTGTAAAAAACTTATATTAAAAAAATAACATATACGTAATGTTATCGAGTTCGTATTTGCAATACGTTATTTAATTTTACCGTCCGAACGGTTATTTATTTTTCAATTTACTACAATCACGTAAATTTTAATTTTCGATTATAAAATTCGTCCTCAAAACTTAATCAGAATTTTCAGATTTAATCACGATTTATAATAAACTTTCCGGTCGTAATTAAATTTTTACCGACATTTATTAGATTTTTTTTTTAAAGTCGTAAGAACTCCGAGCGAATTTTCCTTATTAATATGAATATTATGTATCATCCTACTTATATCAAAATAATCTGCCATTGGGAGATTCAATTTGGGTCGTTTTCACTCTTGGTCGAAAATGTATAAATTCGATGACTATGAAAGTTTCGTGAGTAGATTCTATAATTAAATCGTTACATTTCACACACACACACACACATATATATATATATATATATATATATATATATATATATATATATATATATATATACATTACATATATAATTCAGTTATATCTATCCCATTCTGCACTGAATTTCTCTGCTCCTCTATATATACATATACATACATATATATATGTATGAACAACTACAGATAAGACTATCAGATACACTCGGGTTTTTATCGTATATATTTTTTAGGAGTCCCAGTCTTCTATCGGATATAACTATCACCTTTTTCTACTTGAATCATCTCAGCACTCGCACCAGTACGAGCCCTAGAACTGAATATAATTGAACGATCAACTAATTCTATAACCTTTTTTCGTTAAACAATCTTGCACTCGCGCTTAATCGTATTATCGCAATTTTTTCAGTACTATAATTCTAGTGCTAACGACGACGACCGGGATAAGGTTTTACCTATTCGATCTTCGACATATTCTTTGGTTTACTCATACAATTGCTTGTACACTATACACTGTTCATAATACTTTCAAACGTTTTATGAATAAAATTGACTGAAGTAATATTAATAATCAAACATAAATTATCATATAGAAGTTTTTAATTAGTTTTAATGATATATCGGCGAGTAGTGATTTTAAAAATCATAAATAAAACAGAAACAAAGTTTAATCGCTATAAAATTTTTATATTTGCGCCGAGTTAACATTTATTGTATACGCTTGATGAAGACGTAATTATAAAAATTTTTATAGCGATTAAACTGTGTTTTTATTTGATTTGTAAATAAAATTTCGCGTATTCCAAATAAAAAGTTTTAACATCGTAAAAAGGTAAAATATGCGACTTGTTTTTGGTCTGATGAAGTATGCTGATATTGATATATATATATATATATATACAAAATATATGCCCGGTTTTCCCTGGTGAAATCTGGTTTTGAATATTTGCGTAAAATCGTAAAATTTTTAACCTCCTATAACGAGAGAAAAAGAAAGAAAATAAAAGTATAATTTGATAAAATTTCGTTTGAAAAGATTTTTTTTACCTTGAAAGAAAATTCGAATATTTTTTTTATATTTATTCGGCCGGCTTTATTACCTTGTACGATTCAATTGGAAATAAAAAGTGACGATGAAAGTATCGCGCCTTTATTTTGTTTCGGTTACACGGTAGTCTTCGGTAAAATTCGTCGGAAATAGAGCGAGAATTTAAGCGTTGAAACGAATAAAAGAATTGAAAAACGTATAATCAAGTTATAACTGGGCTAACCGAAAGTGCGCGAGTAAACATGGCCGCGTATTCTACCCAGACGGTACGTCTAAAAGTATTTCCGATTGTTCGAATTCGGGTGACCGTGCCAATGACAACATCCATAATAACTGTAGTCGGTCGCGATATGGTGAAAAATGAAGATTCGCAATTTATATTAATGAAGAAATCATTACGTAAAGAAGACGCGAACGACGTCTACCAGCCTGGACGAGCCCACAGTTTTAATTTTCAGTACGTTTGTAACGATTTCCACGCTAAGACGGACGTCACGTGACATATATATAAATATATATATATATATATATATAATATGTTACACAAACATACAAACATACAAACATATTATGCTTACACATACATTTATATGAAATTCAGAGTTTTTGACTAATATGAGAAAATACGCTATTTACGACGAAATTTATGCGTTATTCGTTGCGATATACATGTGTGTGTGTGTGTCTGTTATGACGAATTTATTATTATTATTATTATTTATAATTTTTATAGAGCGGAACTTCGAGGATAATAAAAAAAAATTATACATTTACGGCTACCTTAAATATCGTACGTTCGCATGTAGGCCAATGAAATGGAAAAACCAAATATGATGAAGGTTGATCTTGTTTCTACCGAGACAAATTATTATTATTTTTTTTTGTAATTAGAAATTTGTCGACGAAATAGGAACGATATAATTAAGAAATACCGTTAATAATTAATTAATTAATTCATCCGCGGGATAATAAGAATAACGATTTTATATATAAAATTTAAGCCATATACAGAAACAATGTACCTTCGTAAATTTAGAATAATGTCCGATCCGAGCTGCTGGAGTTCCTCGAGAGAGTGTTACGGGACCGATACTCTGTGTACACTCTATACGTAGGAGACTTACACCGGTTAGATAAAAAAATGTAGCAACGTTCGCTGATGATGTAGCAATCCTGGCAGTAACAGAGGATGATATCTTGTCAACGAGGAAAACTGCGCAATGACGTTTATAATTGTGTTAAAAAATGGAATATTGAATCGAACGATACTAAAACTGGCGTTACATGTATTCCGGTATAGATACAGTTTAATACCTGGGTACACGATGTTAGACGTTAAACTTAGTTGGAAAGTTCATGTAAAAACGGAAAGAGATTGGAAATAAGATTAAAAGAAAAAAAAAAAAAAAAACTATGTCGGGTGATTGGTAGGCATTCGTCAATTTACAATAAAATATTAATATAAAAACAAATAATCCCGTCCGGACATACGGTATATAATTTATAGGGATGCACTAAACAAAGCGGCGGAAATGTTTGTATAGCGTTTTTCCGAAATTAAAGTAGTTTTAAGAAACATTTCGAACACATCGTATTATATTAAAAATATACACATCCATAAAGATCTACAGATCGAGCACCTCGATGAAATAATTATGCAAAATGTCACCAAATGAGATGTAAGAATCGTGTACAAATATTTTGTAGCTCGTCAGGTCCTAAATATGACGGATTCGAAACGTAGGTTCGAGACAACAAGACGGTACGAATTAACGTGAGATTAATTTAAACGTACAGTTTCAAGAGGTACGGAGAATTTATCACATCGCATCGTCGATAATCGATTTCGACTATACATCATTTTATTAAAACATTGTTCATTCATTGTCCGAACTAAAATTTATAAGAATTTATAGCGCAATAATATAATAATATCATCTATACCGGAGACATTATGTATATTTATATTCTTTAATTTCTGGCGCACTCTACCGTATAATTTGCATCCTATTTCTTCGTTTAATCGGTTTTAAAACTTTATCCTTTTGAGCGGTAGCCAGAATTAAGTTTCTATTTTCTTAATATACTTTCATAATTACGAGTAATTCTTTTTCCGCTATACTACCATCTCATTTTTTCTCTTTTACATAATCCGTCCGCGATATTTTTAATCGTTTTCTGTAGCATCACCACACGTTGAATGTTGCTTCCTTTCGCGATGTAAGGTGTCTAAAAGTAAGAAAGAATGCCGGGTGTTTAAAATTGTTATAACGAGTAAATGTGTACGTGGAAAAAGTGATATGACGGAAAAGTAGCCGCCGGAAATGATGTATATTTGATATGAAAATATGCGACTGAATTAATTTGCCGTCCGTAAAACTGTGCATCTTTTAGAGCGGCCTGGAGGGCTATTAGACGATGTTGGCAATGGAATACGGAACTAGCTTAATGACGTCGTATTCATATAATGTTAATCATTTTCAACATCATCCTTATAAAAAATGATCACCTGCATTTCTGAAGAATATATTATGACGTAATAATCTATAATATGAAATTTCTCAGCTTGAGAAAATTCGAATTCTTCAATATCGTAGTATTAAGTATCCTAAATTTCTGTATTACAATATATATATGTGTGTGTGTGTGTAATATACCCTTGTTTCGTTTCTACATTTATATCTTCTTCCTTTATCCGCTTGAATGATTTTAGTCGTTGTTAGAAACTATAGTGACTATTTTTTCATATTAATGCTCGGTCTTTTGCCTTGCATATAGAACAAATCCTCTACCCTGATAGACGACCATTTTTGGAAATTATCGAGCCGAGCAATCGTTCTTCTGTCAACTATTCTTTTTCCTTCTACTTTTGATTATGGTCTGCGGCAGGACATAAATGCATCCTTAGTTCCTAGCCCACATAGTAAACCAAATTGTTCTTTACTTATGTTTTCTTCACATTTTTTTTTACATTATTTATGTTTGTGTCGTAGTCTTATGTACTCTACTTTGGAATTTGTTATATTTCAAAAATTACTGAACAGGCAATTATTGACCGACGTACATATACAAATACACACCATATATATATATATATATAGATATATATTAAAAAATGGAGTTAGTTTTTAAACGAATTTTTATTTTTATTATTTTATATCACATTGGTTCTAAATTCAAGCCCGTATATTAGCAGATGTGTTTAAAATTTGGTAGGTGAACAAAATATTACGAGATGAAGGGGGAAAAACACAAGAAAGAAGAACTATTTTGGAGAAAAATCAAAAAAGATGTAACGAACAGAACGAATTTTAAAATATACTTCACCGATAACTGTATTGTAGATACGTAGACAGTGAGAGCAAGTCGTCGGATACAATCAGGGAGAATCAGCAGTTAGGAGTCGAAGAGATTAAGAGTGTATTGAAAAAATTGATTTATCTTGCTAAAAGGGATGAGCCAGTCGAATATTCATCGATTATTCCGTATATAAAAATACGAAATATTAACATTACGTAAACACACATACACACATACTACACGTATAAAATATATGCACTATTATTATGTTTGTTGTGTGTTAAAATCTAAAACGACCAATAGCAATTCATCATCATTTCTCCTCAACCGCTACGTTGTTGGGCAACATGGCCTGCAGCTAAACAAATAATTTCCTGGGCAAGAGCAGCTTCTTTTATCTTCACATAAGTCTGTTCTTTTATTACGGCGTCCATAACTCGGGTTCTCGGTCTTCATCTTTTTTATTTTCCATTTGCTTTTCCTTCTAGTAAGTTTTTTAGCCATATGTCCGATTCGATGACCGATCTTACTTTTTATTCTCTTTTCAATCGTGTTTATTATCTCCGGTTGTTCTGCGCAGGGGGTACAGGTTGTTGTAACTAGAGTCACCTTCTCTAGTCCGTAGTCACTCGACCGTCATATGGCGCTAGTCCCACCGACGGAGAAACGAAACAATAATCAAGTGAGTTCTGTACGTCGTTCAGGATGGTAATTTCCTATTCGGCCGGCTTAGCGCTGATTAGAAAAGCTAACATCGCTGATATGAAAACGGAGGTTCACTTTTCGCGGGTGTTGCTGCCAGTAAATACCGTTAAAGCATTGTACCGCAATTACAACAGCAGACCATCAGCCAACTCGCTCATGACGTTATGTCTTAGTCGGATTGATAAATGTCAATCTAGAGCGAGTAGACCGGACTATAAACCCTAACAGAAAATCCGGTAGAAGGCAACGGGAGACCACCACTGTGTATTTATTCTTCCTAGCATCAACATTGCATGTAAAGCAATTCATATGTTGACTTATTACCGTTTTTTAAAATATTTACTCGAAATATAACGTGAAATGTTACAGGAGTGTGATGTTAGGTAGAGCAATTTTACAATCGATCGAATTTATTGGCTGTTAAAAAAAGGACGTGGATCTTTCTTATTTTTCGGATATATTTAAAGTAATAATCTAGCTGCTTTTTCCCCTTTTCGAATTAGACCATCCAAGGACCACGTGAAATAATTTATGCACGATTCTTTCTCTCCATATCCTCTGCTGATGGTATTCTTTTCTTTCATCCGTCCACATATTTTTTTTCTTCTGAAACCTTCGTAATTTTCGATTTTCTTTTTAAACAGTTGTTTGTTTTGGATTTCTTCTTCTTCTATCTTTATTTCGTCTATAACTGTGTATATTAAAATTATATTATTTCCCTATATATATATATATATATATATATATATATATATATATATATATATATATATATATATATATATATATATATATATATATATATATATATAATATAGGTGTATTGTACGTCAATATATTTGTATTATATGTAACTGTGAATCATCGGGTGATTTCATAATGGTAATACACATTTGTAATCTGAAAAATAGAACCCACTAACTTGGTCTTGGTGCGCTATCTAAAGTTGTTTACGGCGCGCCGTGAAAATATACGGCTAGCTTTTATAATTACGAGCGCCTACGATTTGCTCGTCTTCCAGAACGTCGTAATCATAATAATTGAATAAATAAATAATGATAATAATAAAATGAAAATAAGCAATTTTAACAGTATGATAATAATGGCAACGTAATATAATAATAAATTATTAATGATACTAGTGGAAATCATAATAATAATTATGACCTCTACACACCCGTTATATACACGTGTATTGTCTATACATTGATCCGATCAGCAATACAACTGGTTTGGTTGCTTTTCGGTATATATTTACATTTCTCCCATCGCCCATTTCTTAATTAACTAAACATTTATATGGCCTACTCGAATATCTGGTTAAAAACGATTATATATACATACATATATATATATATATATATATATATATATATATATATATATATATATATATATATATATATATATATATATGGTGGATTTCATTTCGAAGTTCATCTTGAAATTTTATCATTCTTGTTATACTATATTTTCAAGTTGTACACACTCCAGCTTCACGACCGTACATTTCTAATGTTCCTTTTCTGGAAAATAAAATGATACTTTACATCGTTAGATGGTACCGTTTGATTTTGTAGTTGTTTTCTTAAGTTTTTTATGATCGCCGAATTAACGAATGTCTCTCGCTTATTTTACTTCTTAATATTATTATTATTATTATTATTATTATGCGCAATCTTCACAGCCATGCTGGTTTGAGTTTGTAATACGGCTTTTAATTAGCAAGCATTACAAACTTCCTTCATCTTGATGGTTAAAGAAGGTTCTCATATTGGAAACAGTTTTTTGAATTTGTTCGATAGTATATGGCGATAGTCCTATAGGTTCTTTATGCTGTTACCTAAACTGCTTGATATCATCTCATTGTTTCCAATTACCAATGGTACAATCTTTAACAACATCGAGTTTCATCATTCGTATCATTTTGCTCTGTAACGAAATATGTAAAAGACACACTGAACATATAATGTCGACCCTGAATGAACCTTTTTCACAAGGATATACAAAAATCTTTACTCCAAAAGAGGTATATTTATCTCTACGTAAAGCACCATTACGGAAATGTCCCGGTATAGATAATATCACTGGTGAAATTGTCTCACATCTTCCACCGAAATCAGCCATATTGTTGTGTTACATTTTCAATGCAATATTACGGATTGGACATTTTCCTTCAACATGGAAAAAATCAATAGTAATAATGATACACAAACCAGGCAAGCCGCAAAACGGACGTTTCTTCATATAGGCCTATTAGCTTGCTTTGTTCGTTATCAAAAATCCTAGAATATTTAATCTCAAATCGTATTCAATCTATTTTAAATAGTCGTGGAATAATTCCACACCATCAGTTCGGGTTTCGTACTGAACAGTACAGTGCAACAGTGCCATCGGCTGGTTGACGCAATCTCCTCAACGTTGGAAAAAAAAGAAGTATGCACAGCTGTATTCTTGGATGTTGCACAGGCATTCGACAAAGTGTGGCATCCCGGGCTACTGTACAAGCTGAGACAAATTCTCCCTTCCGATTTATTTGCTTTACTTCAATCATACTTATCCGATAGATCATTTGTTGTTAAAATCAATGATTGTTTCTCTGAAGAGCATAAAATTCTATCGTCTGTTCCACAAGGTAGCTTGCTAGGACTGTTGTTATACACAATCTATACAGCAGACATACCAACCAGTAATCAGACTATCTTAGCATCATTTGCCGATGATATAGCTATCCTTGCGTCCAACTCAGACGTCATGTATGCAAATACAGCAGTTCAAAACCATTTAGATCGGTTAGTTCTATGGGCACAGACCTGGCGTCTGCTATTTAACCCAGTGCAAACACGTTGTATTTACAAATAGAAAAGTCAGCTGTCCAGCACTGAAAATCAATAATGAAGAAATTACTCAAGCAAACTCGGTACGTTATCTTGGCTTAATTATGGATAAGAGGCTTACGTGGAGGCTACACGTGGCACAGACAAAAAGAACAATCATTACTCGTGCAAAATTGCTGTATCCATTATTAGGTCGGAAGTCAATTTTAAATTTAACGACTAAATGGATCATCTATCTTTCAGTGATTGCTCCTATTTGGCGTTACGGAATAGAGCTGTATGGAAGTACCTGCAAGAGCAATCTTCGAAGAATACAACAGCAGCAATCGAAGATACTTCGTACCATCACGTCCGCTCCTGTCTACGTCTCCAATCGGACCTTACATAACGATCTTAGGATTCCTTATGTCGGTGACATACATGTACAGCAGTATAAAAAATTATTCGACAAGTTCGAGGTTAGCAGCAATCCAATCATCCGCAGAATGCACACATCGTGTCTTCCAGATAATCCGCCAAGACGTTTGAGAAGAAAGTGGTGTCAGGATGCTATTCCTATCACCTAATTGATTTCAGTCTCCCTTCTCCTTCCAGACGATAGCGTATGTCTTTTTCTCCTATTATTGTACCTGTTTATTCCAATTATCATTATTTCGTCACAATCTCATTCCCATATTGTACATTCCTTCTTCCTCATCGTAGTCTTGTGCCTTAATGGAGGCACTTGATTAAACCCCTCTCTTATCCGTGATCTACGTTGTTAGTAGCACTAAGTGCTGGTACGATGTTAAAAAAAAAAGTAAAAAAAAAAAAGTTTTTCATATTTATTTTTTATACATTTTATCAATTAAAGACTATCTGGTACAGAGCTATATCTATTAATATAATTTATTTATCTTATCTATTAATATCAGTTATGTTCTATTGTTTTATTAGTCAATATAGTTCTGTCTCAGTATAATTTATACGGTTAGTGTTTTAAATTTTTTTTTTTGGCGTATATTTATAATATAATCCATATTTTATTTCTATTTCTCGATGATAGCTGCCACATCATCGTGTCTTTTAACGTAAAATCTCGATGTTAATTGTTTACACCCACTTAAAATGTGTTTAATTGTTTCGCTTTGCACACATTTTCGACATTTATCGGATATATTTGATTCCTTAATGATATATTTCCTATAATTTCTGGTTATTATCACCTGATCCTGAATCGCCACCAAAATTTCTCCACGTATCAGCCATTTATTTGATAAATAAGAATGCACGTTTTTATTTTGTAGTTCTTTATTATTATTATTATTGGATGATGCAAAGTGCATACGTGGTTTCATTGTCTCACTTCATTAAGGCGCATAGTAGAACGTAGGGTATATACGCGGGAGGTACATAATAAATTACATCTGAAAACAACTCTCCTTAATTATACACGAAGAAAAGAACTGATACGTTATATTTTATTTAAAGAATTTGGACTTGAAGTAAAGGCATAATCATCCCGAAATTCTTTATTTTTAAATTCTTTTATTTGTACCTAGGGGAAGTGGTTCATTTAATAAAATTCTGTAATTGCGTATATAGGGAGGAAAATTCACATTTCAGTTCAGTCTAAAGGGTTATATATGTACACGGTTCCCTCATTTACAATTTTTTTTTTTGGAATGACAGACTTGGATGTGTATATACGGATATATATATATATATATATATATATATATATATATATATATATATATGCCTGAACATGTTATCTACGTACGATTTTGTACTTAACGTTTTTATTAGGTAAATATTTTACATTATTTCGATTAAATGTGTCTGCGTACATTGAATTATCGAAAATGAAATATTCTAAATGAATTGCCTATACTATCTTTTCTGCAGAACTCGTGTCTTAAATTTCGTAGTCGACTCGGTAGCTCGTATGCACTGACTTGCTTTTCTTACTCACGTGTCCGTTTCAAATTTACATAAAATTTTAAAGTTAAAAAAATAATTATAGTTATATCCGCTACCTTTGATTACGTTTCTGTTGCAATGAAGTTGTGGATTGCACTTGGAAACAATCTGTCTCTCAATTCCTAATTCCGGATATCCTCCGGCAGACTTAAAAAAGACAACTAAGATTCGTATAAATTACACTCGACCCGGACAAACATTGAATCGTGCCGCACCTCATTAGAGAAGTAGCCTTGTATCGCTTGCGCATTAGTTATTCGAAAATATTCCGCGAATAAAATGAACCCAACTGCTTGTGTTTTGTTCTCTTATTCAACATCTTCCAGTTGAGTGTCCAAAGTTCAAATTTTTCGGTCCCGTCTATGCCTAGCTTGTTCTTTCCCGGAAATTCTTGACAACAATGAACAGAAAACTCAATTGTCCCTCAGATTTCTGAGACTGTCGAATCCTCTTAATGATATCGTGAGTTTTATTCATCCGTGTCCCTGGCAATACGTGTCACGTTAAAATAGATAAAATTTAAAAAGTAAAAGTTAATTATTCGAGTTTATCGTTAGTAAAACGAATTTTATCAAATACCGGCAATTTTCGGATTTAAGACCTATGTAGAAAAGTTTTAAAAATATGTTGATCAATCTCGCATTAATCTATTCCTATATTAATTTTCTATTATTTTTACATTACTACGGAATTATCGTGTAATGTCGAATTTCGTTATTTTTGTAAAACTATTTTTCGTCTAAACATCTCATTATACACTTTTACCACTGCTATTTGACGATGAATAAATAAAGGAGTTTATTGATTACTAGAAACGATTCGTACGTTTGTTACACTGGACATAAATAGATTATCTATATTAGAAGGCTGTTGTGTATTGAGTTACAAAAAAAATTAACTTGATTGTAATTTTATTATATAATCAACCGTAGCTAGCGCATTATTGAAATGGAGGTACTACATTATTTAGCATTTGACGACAATCTTTTATTATTCAAAATTGTTCTCACTACAACAGCGTATAAACCTGGCAGATAGTTTGTACACGTCTCGTTCTAGATTTGTATATAGATATCCTTAGATATAGAAAGAACAGTTAATTTGTTTATATATATATATATATGTATATATATAAATATATATATATATATACATATAAATAAATTTTGTAATTTAAGATCTTCATTCTAATTTGGTACCATCATTTCCTAATTTTTTTATAAGTATTTATGAATCACCTGTTCATGTTTATGATCATTGACATTTGGGAATTTTATAATTTTTGTGTAATAACTCAAGCAGGCACATTCATAATTTTGATGAAACGTGTACATTACCTTCTGCATGCGCATAACTCTTTTTCCGAAATAGTTTTCCTTTTATTTTCATAGGAAAGCATTTATAGGAAACGTACACATGTGCATAGAAATATTTATCTATCATTCACGTTATTATATATATATATATATATATATGTGTGTGTGTGTGATAATCATTGTATATTATCCTCAGGAGTGGTTTGTTATTTATATTTAGCCCCCCTTTTTTTGTTAGTTTGTCTATTATAAATGTGAGAATGTTAATAAAGAAAAAAAAACACTCTTGATTTAGCTTCGTGTATCAGCTAATGATTTTATTTTGTCGAGTTTCGGTGATGAGTAGTTAATTTTTTAAAAAAATAAACCTTGTCGGTCTATAATATTTCTTGTAGTGCACATTGATGCACATGGCAACTTCATCAGCGTATTATATACCTACATAGAATTTATATCGGGGGTAAAGTGACAAACGTAAGTCTCTAGCTTAAAATGTTTTATATGTGACGGCGGATATATTTATGTTTTTTCGGAGCAAAATACGTGTGAAACGAAAAATTAAAATGGTGACGATGAACTACGGTAATTACCGAATATTCTTAGAACGGAGGGACAAGAGATTAATGCGACATTAGAGTCTACATAACTTTCGTTACTTGCATTCGATGTTAAAACGAGACGTCATTGTCAGCTGAGATAACAAATGCTTCGTCTCTAATGTTAAAACATTATTTAGCCGAACGTAACCGCTTTAATAATTACGCTTGTCTCTGTTTTTTTTTTCCCTACGTCTGCTTCGTGACGTGTATAAGATATTAAAAGATTTATACGGTCATTTCAGACGTAATATTCGTGGAATTTAAACGTACACTCGTTTGAATAAGGAAATTATTTTATCACGAACATATGGTGACTGATGTTGTTATACCTATATCGTTGGAAGGCTCGTTTCGTTTATATAGGATTATCGTCTTGTAGGTCAATGGCTTCAGTTATCTTAAATTGAAGCTTGTAAAACCAGAAATATATATATATATATTTTTTAAACAGTTTCATAATTATATAAAAAATATTTTTATAATTTTAACGGGATAAATAATGTTTATTTAAATTAGCTTATTTATACGACGTGGAACAACTAAGATACTTCCCTTCTTTCGGCGGCCAGCTGGTATGTGTAGCCAGGGGCCATATACATATATATAAAAACTAAAATGGGACTTTCGGTCAATATTCGCCATTTTCCTATTCGTTCGATAGAAATACGTTCAAGTAGTGAATATAATATGTGAAATTTTTAACTGCAACTCAGTGCTGGTGTATATTCACTATAGTGCTGCCGTTCAATTGATAAGAGGAACGCATGTGTCGAAACCGAGTAGTCCCCTTTATAAGCCGTTAAATAATTCCTCCGACGATGTTAAGCTACTATCTTGATGTTTTTTTTTTTTTTTGGCTTCCATACAGTTTACCCGTGTCTGTATATTATGAAATGAATAAGAAAGGGCTACTTATAAATTAGGCAGAGTAAGAAGTAATGTAGGGATGTGTAAAATTAAATAATGATACCAGAATCTAAAATATAGGAGTATAGGGTAGTATATTGATCTTATTAAATATTGAACATTTTGAATATTTTGCTTAATTTTGTTATATATGTATTAAAAAGTATGCGTATACGTGTAATTATTGCAAATAAATGTAGAAATACTTTGTGCATTAAGTTGAAAATAAATCCTGTTGGATATTGTAAGGAGAAAATATTTTCTCCACCTATTGCTATTAACATTATTATTATTATTATTATTATTATTATTATTATTATTATTACGATCAGAGTCATTATTCTTTATTCGCTTTACTCGAAAGTATAACATCTGTGACCTCTTTTTTTTAACGATCGTAACCGCTTAATGCGTTCACACTTAAAACCTATTTGTCTTCGAGTTTAAAATAAACATTGGATAACTTTGGAATGGCATATATATATATACATATATATATATATATATATATATATATATATATATATATATATATATATATATATATATATAACATTAGATTGTGATTTTAATACAAACGTCGATAATATTTTGTATATCACATATGCAATTACCCAGATTTCAATGTTTCACTAACAAGGCTATTAAGGCCTACTACAATTCATGGCGTTTATAAAAACTTTTTTCTTTTCACTACTCCCTAATTTTTCAAATAAAGTCGAATAATTTAATTTTTTATTTTAAATTTTTTCGCCGTCTATGTGCGATTTATTATAAAATGAATTTTTTAATTCCTCGTTATATGTTATGATTTTGTTGATTTTTATACGCATCCATTATAGAAAAAGTATCCGATAATTCATTTTCAAAATACTTAGCTTCGAATGCGGATTGTTCAAATAATTGCCAAATAATGCATTTAATATATAACCAATTATTTATGCGTTTATTTAAATTCTAGAATATTTTTGTTTTTATTCTCAAATTTGATTATGTTTTCTAAAAATTTAATCTTATAGGATTTTTTGTGTACATTCAAAAAATTAGTATTCTTCTTATTATCCTATAATTATTCGAATACGTATATATATATATATATATATATATATATATATATATATATATATATATATATATGTCGAGAAGCAGAAAAAAAACCTACTAGCCAGTGTCTCAACAGATCTAGAGATGCAGATTTCATCTCTCAGTATCGATAAGTATAATAAATATATGAAGTTGTAGATATATATATATATATATTACATATACATTATATATATAAACAAAACTAGGGGATTTACGCAGGGGATTTAAATATTCAGAAGACTTTATCGAGTAAAACAAAACAATTTCTGCTGAGGTACGGGGGAAAATGCTGTTTTGCACACATTCTACGGCATACCCGGTTGTTTACAGGCAAAATTACCTATGTAATCGACTACAAAAATGAGAAGTCTCTGTATTAAAAAGAAAAACACGTTAAAATCTGACGATTTTGAAAACATTTTTTTACCTTATAACTGTTATTTGTCTGTTTGCCGAAATTCATTTTTTGACCACTAATACATAATTATGGTATGGGATGTAGTTACATATATTGTACGGATTTTCAAATACTTTCTGAATAATTTTCGTCATTATAGATCTGTTCATAAGATAAAACCAAACTCCTGAAAATGACGTCAATAATGTCTAATAAAAATATTGGCTGTTGCCGTTGCTACAAACAAAGCGCGTGGCTACGAACATCTGCAATAATAAAATGCAACCCCCGCGGCTGCTTTATATATATATATATTTAACTTTCGTGTACATATATGTAATTTTGTATATATATATTTAACATTCGTGTGCATATATATATATAATTTTATATATACCACAGTATGTACATACATGTACTAAAATAGGTAATCCAAAATTGAAAATAAGTTTTTAAATCGCGAGTTGCTGGAGCGCTCAACTGTGTCAATCCGATGGTCTAAGGCTCTATCCTAGTTGGCATCGTAAAATGTTTTCATAATCATGTAACGCTTAATTATCATTTAGAAGCGAATGTCATCCTACTCCGTATAATATCATACAATCGTGATGCTTCAAATAAGAGCCAATTTTGTACTCGAAAGTAATGTACTATGGCCTATTCCACTGTATTGGTCAATGAGCAATAACTTTTATGATAATGATAATTATATGTAAATATGCTTATACTTGTATATACATACATATGTATATATATATACATTTTTTTTTTTATTTATTTATTTACGTTCCTATACTGCAGTTAAGGCTAGAAATGTGTAAAATTACAATAAGTTTAGTAAGGAATTTCGAAAATTAAAATAAGCGTTTGAATACAATTTATAATCGACTTAGGTTAGGTAGAATTTTACATTGTTTCCGAGACAGTAGTTATAAACAGGATATCAAATTGTTCGATGATGGTTATTTGATAATCGCGTTAGTGGCAGCGATATGTTGGTTCTTAATTTAGTACGTAATTTAACTTTTTCAGTCACTCCTTAAAATTATTAACACAGAATTATATACTTCGATGTATGAAATAATTAAAGAAAATTACCCCGGGAGATGAAAATATAAAGTAATATTATCGACGTAATAGGTTTTTTTTTTTTTTTAATAATGGACATTAAACAAAATGCCGAAAACTAGAAGCTTTCGAAATGTGCTGCTATAGATGTTATGATCAGGAGTCCATGGATAGAACGTCGGACTAATGCAGCTCCTAAAACAAATCGGAATCTGGCAAAAAGATGGATAATAAAAATATTTCTCTAAGTTATTTCGTCATGTTGTACGGCGCCGTGGATTGCATAAGATAATAATACAAGTAGTAACAGCGGGAAAAAGAAGCAGTTGGTCGACCGGCGACGCGTTTTGTGGATAACATCCAAGGCATGACGGTCAATGTGGCGGCTAATGGAAACCGAGCACATAAATGAGGGAATTTAATTGGAAAAATTACATTGGTCCCGCGACGTCTGAAAACAAACAAAGAAGAATAATAATAATATAATTATAAATATTTTTATAATTTAAACACTCCACGCCAACTAGATGGCTCTTATTATGAAAATATATAATTTAAATAATTTAAACGTGTACGTATCAAAACACCGTGACTGAAAAAGTTGAACCGCATTCTTTCGGCGTATAATTATTATTATTTCTTTTTTTTTTCTGGAACCTGTAAAATTCGACGGTTTATACGCGATAGCCTGCATTGAAATTAATTTCGAACGTTACTAAGATACTATTTGAAAGTTTTCATCACCACGTACACTCCAACGTGCCCATCCTCCTGCCCCTTTTTACTCCTTTTATCTACTCCCAAACACTTCTATTATGCGCCATATTTTACTACATTGCCCTACACTCCCTCCCTGTCAATCCC
The DNA here is from genome assembly GCA_032883995.1 of Coronaproctus castanopsis. NCBI lineage: Eukaryota > Metazoa > Arthropoda > Insecta > Hemiptera > Monophlebidae > Coronaproctus > Coronaproctus castanopsis. Next base: position 223,964,630 of record CM065053.1, read on the forward strand.
ATAACCGTCCGCATACCCTATCTAGTTTTTTTCCTATCCAATAGAACTATTCTCTTAATTATACAATTTCTTTCTTCTTCTAAATTTATTTACTACATCCGACAGCTAGTTTAAAGACGGCACTGTTAAAAATAAATAAATAATAAAGTTTCATCTTTAAAAAATATATAATTACCGATGATTATATACGCCAGTTGTACCATATCGATAAATCTAAACCGGGTAAAATTTATACGCTAGTTGTATGCTATCGGTAAGTCTAAACCGGACAGAATATAATTTACGTTATTGTAACGATAGCGAGGAAATCTCCCGAAAATAATAAATCCTTATCCGGTATTAGATATTTATTAGGGGGAATAACGAATTTTTAAGATTTTTATTATTACTTTTTATTTATTTTATTCGAAGGCAATTTAAATAAATTCCTAGAGCTCTGGTTTAGCGGAATGTGGTAGAAAAATATTACCGTAAATAAACGTATTTCTTCAGACCTCTGTACCGGTGTAACCGATATCCCGATTATTACTTAACTCGGTTTAATCAAGTGCCCGGCTGTAAGAATTAACAACATACAAATTCCTAAAAGTAATTCAGTACGTTATCTTGGCTTGTACATGGACAAAAGGCTCACATGGCGACCACATGTGGCACACACTAGAAGAACCATTATTACTCGTGTGAAATCACTACGTCCGTTATTGGGACAGAAATCGGTTCTAAATCTAATGACCAAACGGACTATCTATCTTGCAGCAATCGCTCCTATTTGGCGGTATGGAATAGAGTTGTACGGCGGTACTTGCAAGAGTAATCTTATAAGAATACAGCAACAACAGTCCAAGATACTCCGTACTATTGCGTCTGCTCCATACTATGTTTCTAATTTGACACTGCATAAAGATCTCAAGATTCCATATGTCAACGATATTCATGTCATGCAGTATAAGAGGTTATTCGACAAATTTGAAGTCAGTAGCAATCCTAATGTTCGCAGAATGTATTCAGACAGTCTTCCAGACAATCCTCCAAGGCGTCTGCGCAGGAAGTGGCGCCTAGATGCAATTCCAATCACTTAATAAATCGGGTCTTATTCAAAAGACAACACGTTTTTTTTTTTTTTTTCATTTTAATTATTGTATTTCACCATTCCTATACTATTCCTACAAATATTTAATTCCCATCAAGTTACTCTTTTCTCTTCCTCATAGTCTAGTGTCTTACTGGAGTCACTAGACTAATATTAATTTCCTACTTACGTGATCACCGTTGTTTGCAGCAATTAATGCTGGTGTGATGTTTAAAAGAAGAAAAAAAAAATTTATAGATCGAAATTACGGTTACATATCAAAGTTACCAGTCGGTTTTCGAGATAAAATTATAAGTTTTGATCATTTCTTTGCGGTTATCTATTTTTATAAATCGATAATATTAAGATAATATTATAGAACTCACGTAATATAAAAAAAAAAATTGCAAGGTTTATTTGACGTTTAATAAGTTACGTTCGGTACCTTATATTATTCAAATCCAGAAATATTAGATCGGTTTACGTCTCTTAATTTATTAACGTAGATTTGTATATAACTAGTTTTTGTATAATATAAAGTATTTTGCTTTTTTTCGTTCTTGAAAATGATACGCGAACTGGTTTTTCTATTCCTCTAAATCTTACTTGTCGTATGTGTATGTATGTGTATATATATATATAGTTATATAACTAATATAATAATAATGATAATAAATACATACATACATATATATAATATTATATAATAATTTTTATTGGATTCAACGGTAACTTTTTTAGTTCTAAAGCGTAATTTTATTTAATATTATTATTTTTTTTTTAATGTTAAAAGCTTAAATTTTTGTTTTCTTTTTTTCCGAAATTATGCCACTAGCTTCAGGCTATCTAGCAATCTTTTTGAAAAGAAATTGCGATTGACTTGTGAAGTTCCTTACCCAACGGTAAGGACTTTCGCTAATTGTATTTTAGTACTTTATATTATTGATGTTTATTCAAAATAGATCTGTAGGTTTAACTCGTTTTAAACGCCGGGAATCTGTAGAGTTGTCCAATAAAGCAACAGCTAAAGCATTCGTGTGATAAGAAAGTTTGTCGCCATATTTACGGGCCATTTCTTGAATTTTATCTTTAACAGATGTAACTTCTAGGTTTGTGTATAATGTAAGATTGCTTACATACCACGGGGCATCTATTATGGTTCTCAATGCTTGCATATTCCTATACTTTATATTCAATTCATTTCGTTTGGCTGCTATGTGGTTTTTCCAGGTTAGTTTTTTATCCAAATGAATTCCCAGGTATTTTACTGAGTCTTTAGCTGGAATTTCCTGATTATTGATATAAATATTTTTGATGCTGGGTATTCTCTTATTTGTAAATATTACACGAGTTGATTTTTTTTCATTGATTTCTATTCGCCACTGCCTGAACCATTTTGAAATAGTATTAACTGCTGATTGTAAGTTAACTTCTGCATTTTCAAAAGACGAGTCAGAACAAATCACAGCTGTATCGTCCGCGAAGGTAGCGATTTCTGTATTATTTGGTACAGGTATATCTGCTGTATAAATTAGGTAAAGCATCGGACCCAGTATGCTACCTTGCGGTACACCGGCACTTATTGGATGAAGTTGAGATTCTTCATCTCCATATTTGACTACAAAATAACGTTCGTCAAGGTAGCTTAAATTCTATTCGGTTGTTATTTATCATTAGTGAAAACAACGTTATACATTGTCACGTAATATAAATGTTAAAATAAATAAAATTTGTTCATTATTTTAATTATATATATATATATATATATATATATATAAATAAATAATGAAACAAAGAATTTGAAATCACTTATACTAGTAATTAATAACAAATCTCTTCAACACCTAGCCATCTTCAATTTAATATAAAAAAAATAATAAATATATAATAACAATAAGAAAAGTAACGCATAAAAATATATACTTAACTAAACTAAAAAAACATCTGACGCATCTATTATGACACTGAGATGATCGTCAGCAGCGAATGGATACTATATATATATATCATAACCGACAATTATTTGCCCTAAACACTAACTTACATCCATAATATATTCTTTAAAGTTTAAAACTAATTCATTGTCAAATGTTATTAATGTGTTTAAAAAATAATTTTTATTTCTTAATTTTATCGTTTCAAATTTTTCTAATTATTTTCTTTCTATAGTTTTTTTTTTTTAATATTGTAATTCCGGTTAATATTAATTTCGTGTTTAAATCCTTTACAATATTTATCATATAATGGTTTATTATCATTTTTTTTATTACGAATTTAAGTATTTTCTTATTGTTATTATATATTTATTTATTATTGTTGATTTTCATTTAAGTTTATATCGAAAATGTCGTAACCGATGAAAAGCTTTGTTATATATTTTTTTTTTATTTTATTTTTTTTATTTATTATGTAAATCTCCATATGCCTAACTAGCAGGGTTATTACAGCATAAGGAGACGTGTGTTTAGTTTATATGTGTGCTGGGAGTCCGCTTTCTCTTACAAAAGCCAGAATGCTAACTATTGATTGAGGATTGTTTGAAAGTATTTTGTATTTAAATTTATTCGTCTGTGTCGAGAGCATTTGTCTCGCTAGTGTCACTTTGTATTGTCATGTTGCTAAGGTGTTTTATGATTCGAGAGCACCTGTTTTTTATACTCATACCATTTAGGAATGGTTTAGTCACTGATATCACATTCGTTGGTGTAGGTCGTTGGCAAAGCTTAGATAGTATTAATTATTAATATTAGTGACTTTTAAATTTATAGTTTCTTGTTTTTTAATAAAAAATTACTACTCCACATACATATAAGTAAAATATATGTAGATATACATATATTATATATGTATATATATATATATATATATATATATATATATATATATATATATATATATATATATATATAAGTGAAAATATGGTTGTACATAGTTTGATTACTATGACATATTTGAAAATAATTTATTATTTATCTGGACTAGAATGTTCTATGTTGATTTCGAAAATTATGCCTTAAATTAGATTTGTATTTTTTCGTCGATTAAATTTATGCGAAATGATTACAAAAAATTTACCTAATTATCACGATAATATTCCCGACTAGGGCGATAATTATTTTTTTAAATTTTATTCGTTTTTCGTTTATTTTATTAATTTCATTAGAGGTCGAATATTTTTATTTCGTCGACAATTGGATGTAAATTTTTGTTATTTAACAACGATTTTAATGTTGAAAAGCGAATCAGTGCGCAAAATTTTATTTCACCGTGAATGTAATAGCGAATAATTCTTTTGAAAGCACTCTGAGCATTTCCAAGGACCGTGTTAAGATGTTGACAACTATCGAATACAACCGACCTTTGTTGGTGATTTCGATCCATCGGTGTACACATTAATTCATGGTGCGCGTAAATCTTCTTTAACTCCCTGATTTCGATATTACTTTCTTTAGCGACGTCACAAAGTGTTTTAGATTCACTCGTCATCTGTGTGAGACCTTGGTGGAATAGCGTGAAGATTTTCGCTAGATAACTTTGTAAGTTTAACTTTAGAAGTCTTCATGAGTTCATTACGTAGACCGATGGTCATTTACTCGAATAGCGAATGTATATCCATTAGTTTTATTTACTTGTTATATACTCTTTGAGGTAAGACAATGATGTGGAATTCATCACGCATATCGGAAATTTTAGTGACACGAGCATTCAGTATGAAATGGAGGCATTTTTTGTATGATTTAAAAATTGTTTATATACAAAATTTAGTTTTAACTGATCGTATTAAAGATTTAGATAAAATTAGTTTATTTCGCGAATTTCAGAACGATTTCCACGGCAAAAGGCGTAAATTACAAAGATTGTTTTGCAAGCTTTAGTACTGATGCGATTTTCGTTAATTACTAGGATATCGATTTTAGCGACCAAATTCTTAAAAACCTCTCGATTCTTGACTTGGTTTTAGTATGTATATGTATAATTTTTAAATATATATATATATATGTTTGAAAGGTGTTTAAGATTGCACCCATCCCATAATTATATTAACGCCCGTTCGAGACTTCTCACATTTCAATAAATAAATAAAATAAATGCACTACACGTGTATATTTATTTGTTTATGTTTACAGAAACATCAGTTACAGTGTGCGCGCGCTATAACGTAACGTACGTAATTATTGACTGAGTAAACGCGTTAAAATAATGCTCGCTTATTTGACAATGATGATTCCTTTAAGTGTATACGATAACGATGTTTAATTAAAGACAAGCTGCTAATCTCTACTCGATCGCCACCTGTAAAATCAGTTGCACATATAAATCAGCGCGTTATGTATATGTTCTTGGTATAAAAATAATATGAAAAAAAATAAATTCAAAATATGTTTTTTTTTGCTGCTGTTACGATTTCAATATTTATCTATTGTTGTCCTTAAAATGTAAAATTTATTAAAACGAACCTTTTTTTTTTTTTTTTTTTTTTTTTTTTTTAGGAGCAATCACAACCCACTAACGTGTTGATAAACAGTTATTATATATTGATATTACAACTGATTAGGAATTTGTAAAGAAGGAGGAAAACACGGGAGTCATTAGAAAAAATTAAGGAAGTGATAGAGAAAGGTGGACGATAACCGATGGATATTAAGGAATTCAGGAGTGCGAGTTGGTCAGGTGTGTGAAAACTGCAATTGAAAAGGATGTGGTTTTCATCGGCGATAATTTCTGAATCGGCTGGATGAGAACAAATTCTTCATCATTTTTACGCGGGGGGGGGGGTTAAAATACAACGATATCCGAGATTATTTAGATTTCTTCGACGTCGCGTAAACTCGCGTAAAATCCAGTTGAGTTCCATGTTTATTCGTCCCTTCTCTCGCGACTACACCCACGAAATTTATGTTTGCCGCTAGAATGATTCACAAAGTTCGACGAATGGTTTACTGTGTAATGCTGATAATTCATTCCTGGAATAGTTGCAACTGTTTCCAAAGGTCGCAGAGATTATCGTTGTTTTCAGGACGGATACATTCGCGGATTACCTGAAGCAAAGTCGCTACAGTTTCTTCGATTTCACTACAGTAACCACCAAAAACCCACTGCTGCGGGAATATTTTTACGTTTTACGATGCCTGGCTTCATCAATTTCAACAATGAGATTTGGACCGCCGATCATTATTTGATTCTTTTGTAACGAATCAGCACGAACTTCGAGTAAATAGCCATTTTCAGTCTAGCTTATGTGTAACTCTTGACAAAATTTTGTCTTAATATATTCCTCTGCCTAAGATTTTATAAATAGAACCGCTTTTTCCTGTAATAGCTTACTGCCTTATAACCACGTTCCAATTATTAAACGTGTGTGTGTGTGTGTGTGTGTGTGTGTGTGTTTGTTTTATTAGTAATAATAATATTATAATACTGAAATCGGATTTATTTCTTAAAATTTAAGAGCAGCGATAGATAAATATTAAAATCAATCTGGAGGGGGAAGCAAAAAAGCGCTCGTTTATTTAATTTTTAAATAGTTTTTTTTTTTTTTTTTTTTATTATTATGTTTTTAATTACTACGGCCAGAGAGCTCACAATTAATTTAAGTATTATTTATTTATGTGCAAGGTGGACCCTTCTTCATAAATTAGATCCTATATTTATCACTATTTAATGTTTTATTTTATTCACAATCTAACCGAGCGTGACTAGCGACATTTTTGGTGTTTTCCCCAGTGATATAGCTGTTATCCTAAATTAGGTCCCGGTGGTTTGCTGCGTTTTAATCTTCTTACGTCGTTGTAAGTGTCCAACATGTGTTTTTAGTTAAGTTAATAGAGGATGGCCCTCAAATCTACCTGTATGCCTTATATTGCTTTATAATATCAGATACACACGGAATGTTTAGATGTTCCTGTAGAGTTGCGTCGGTTATGTACCAGGGTGGCGTTCGGTAATTTTCCTTAAAGTTTTGAATAAAATTCGCGTCACTGAACTTGAATTATAAAAACGAAAAATACTTTGAAGAATTTATCGTTAAACTCGCTAAAATGACGGGTGAATAATATAATTTACGCGGAAAGTTAAAATTATCGTCCAGTTACCTTATCAACACGAAAGATATTCCATATTTTTAGTTTAGGCGTGAAGATTATTTTTATAACGACAGAATATTGTTCTACTGCAATAATACGCGTTCTTTGTTCACTTCGATCAACTTAAGCGTACATATGTTCAGCTGCAGCTGGAGTTTGAAGTATTCCGTATTTAATAACCGCTAAATATTATTTAATTATAGTCGACAACTAAAAAAACTTTTTGAATTCCCGATTATTTAGTTTAAATATGCGCCGGAACGAGTTGTTTGTTATCTCCATTCCTTTTTAACGTATACGCGGAACTTGTGCTTCAATTAACTCTAGCAGAAACCACATATGGAATTCGCTAAGGTGGAGAAAGAAACGATATCATTTGCAGACGATCAAGCTATAATTGCGGAGTCTCCGAAAATACTACAAAAAATGGTACGGACTTCAAATGATACAGAAAAGCAGTTTGGGTTAGAAATAAATGTTGATAAAATTCAACAAGTGCAAAGGTTCAAGTGTCAAATAATAACGGAACACTTGTATTGCTACGTAGAAATAAACTCGAGAATTAGATTAGCTAAGCTAGCCTGGCAAGAAAAGCGAAACATATTATGCCAAAAGTCAATACCGTTTAAACTACGTAACCGTAGCGCTTTACTGTGCTGAAACGTGGACACTGAACAAAAGCAATGTTCAAAATTGCGGGCTTTCAAAATGTGGTGTCGGAGGAAGGTACAAAGAATAAGTTGGACCGAAAAAGTTTCAAATGAAGGAGTCTCCAAAGAATTGACGAAAAACGGACCTTATTAGATTCGATAAAGAAAAGTAGATTAACCTGGATGGGGCATGTACTTCGACATGGTGGTCTGTTACGCGATGTTAATGGAAGGGCAGATATCAGGGAAAAGATGCCGTGGTAGACCACGAAACACTTTCGTGACAACATTGTTGCATGATAGAGGCACATATCAATACTGGAAAATGAAAAGAGCTGCAGAGAATCGGTTGGGCTGGAAGTTACTTATTATGGAATAAAATCAATCCTAGGACTGCCAAACTTATGAATGATGAGATATATATATATATGTGTGTGTTAGAGAGAGAGAGAGAATATGTATTAGCGACATGTATAAAGTGTGTGTAAGCTTTCGTGTATATGTATTTTTTTGTTATTAGCATTTTCTGTTTACACTTTCAGTGACAGTTGAGATACACATTGTACGCCATATTGATTATTCTACGTATTATCTTAGGTCGTTCGTTAGTTGCGGTAATAGAGATGTTTTTCTTCGTCGAAATTAGTCGATATATTTTTTAAATTTTTAATTTCATGCTGACTCGATGGGCAAACGCAAAGAAATAATAAACGTGAAAAACTTAAAACAGAAACACTTAAATGTCTTTTATTCGGCGTCTCGACTATTATTGGACTAGAATTTATATTTTAAATTTATGTTTTTAACTATTTCGAATTGTTATTTATATGTTACGATTTTAGTAAACGTCGACTGGCTTAACAAGTAATTATGATCTCCATAATTAAAAAAATAGCTTACTTTAAACGCTTTTATATATACATATATATATATATATATATATATATATATATATATATATATATATGTATATATTCTGATAATGTATAGGGTGGCCCAGGAGGGACGTTTTTTTTTTAATAACTCAAAAAATACTGGACCACAATTTTCGAATGGAATTTTATTTAAAAATAGAAAAACGAGAGATTAGCTTTCTAATTCGTAACATAATGTAAGTGAAACGAAGAAATAATTTAAACAACGTGGAACATAGTGATTAAAAAAAAAAAACAGTATTTAAAATGGTTACATATTTATATAACGTAACAAAGCTTTCCTGATTCGCTATCAGATTATTAAATAACTGTTTTTTCACTTTGCTATTTTTTTATAATATATCGTACATCTGAATTAAGTGATTTTTTAAAATTTTATTTAACTTTTTTCCTTTTATATATAGTTTTTAAATTACGCGTATTTTTATATTTTATTTTCTTGATAATCGTTTAATAGCCTATCGGATTATTTGATAAATAAATGTTTTCGCTTTGCTATTTTTCGTAATATCAAAATTAAGTACTTTTTTTTTTTTACATTTTGTTTAAATCTTTGTTTTTTCGTTTAGATATAATTTTTTAAATTTAATATATTTTTATATTTTATGTTTTATGTCCACTCGATAATGACTTAATAGACGAAAACCCTGGTGATCTTTTTTGTATATAAAAATTTAATGATTTTAAAAACGAAAAAAAATAGTCATAAAGTAAATTACGGGACAGCGTTGTAAAAAATTTACAATTTTTCTTTTTGTTCGTATATTAGAAAGCGAATTGTTTGATGAAATGAAATTATCGGAACTTAAAAAAATAAATACAAAAACGTTTCGATATATTTAAATTACGAATTTAGTATTACGTATTTATTTTGTTATTAATTTTGTTAATTTTTGAGTTATAATTATAATAATAAATTAAGTTGTTATAGTCGTTGCACCATTTTTTACGTGTAGTGTCCACTGGGTTGATTTGAAACTAATTATGAACGTAAAATTATTTCTACTGGCGTGGTTGCATTTTTACGGAGGTTAATCGTTGGTGATTACTACGAAGTGCCAGAAAATATAAGAGGTGCGAACATTGTGAAAATCTAATTTGACTTGAAAATTAACTTTAATTCCAAGTTAACGATTTGTTAAACGTTTTGAACGATTTTTTAAAAAGAAGCTTAACGATTACTCTTAAACAAACGTTATTCGTTTATTTATTTTGACGACCATATTTGGTAGGTAGTTGTCGGATTCTTGTTTCTACAAAATCTTATTAAAATAAAACAAAATATACCATTTTTATTATATATATATATATATATATATATATATATATATATATATATATATATATATAGTGGCGTATCAAGGGGTTGTTTGGAGTCTGAACCCCCCCTTGAAATCAATCTGATAATAAGAAAATATATACTGGTTGTTAAATGTAGTTTTGCATTTGTTAAACCAATTTTGCTTTTTTATTTTTTTCCATTTATTTTATTTAAATTTCTTTGTTTTTGAAGTAAATAAATAGTTTTGTAATATATTACAAATAATAATTTTTATATTATATGCAACCCTGTTCATCTGTTGATTTCGTTTTCGTTATATTGATACTGGCTGTCGCTGTTTTATTTTAGCTCGCGTCTAATAAGTATAAAAATAACTCTGGTTATTTGGATTGTTTAGGGCTTGGGGTTTAATCTACGTGAATTTTTTGGTTATTTCCTTAGAGTTCAATTTAACTTGGGTTTACGGTTATAATTTAGTTTTCCCTCTTCAGCCAAGTCTGGCTACGCCACTATATATATATATATATATATATATATATATATATATATATATATATATTTAATAGATCAAATATTAAAAATAAAAATATTTCAGTCATTTCAGTAAGTTGATTGCATTCGTTAAAGTTCGGACGAAATATTCCGCATTTAAAGATAACTCCTCAAGATGGAATATTTTTTGTGCGTCCGGTTTCTCGAAAGATCAGAATAACTACTACGTTTTAGTTTGTTTCAAAAGCATGTTTGCAACACGCTCTGAATGTGGTGATATAGTAATGTCCCTTTGAAATAATTATATTCCTTTTAATTTATTTTTTCGAATTAATAATTGTAATTATATCGATTTTCGAAGATGTTCTAAATTTCGACGTACAATTAGAAAAGAATTATTCATTTCTTACGTAATTCGTTTTCAGGCGAACTCGCGGATTTTGTGATTATGTTTTTTTAAATTTTTAAAATCAAAATTAGTCAAACTTTTCTCCACGCGCTTCCGATATCAATAATTTTCTTTTCTGTTGTGATATTTCTGCGAACTAAAAGCTAAATGGAGAAAAATTGAATTTAGTTACGAAAAAAATTAACTACGGGAAAAAAAACTTCACGTTAACTCTCAACAATTGACGATGATACAGTTATTGATTTCAGATACTCGGCAGTTCTGTTCACTACTGACGGAAGAGATATGAATGCTCGAAGAATGCGGACGATGTTGAAAGATCGGAAAATAAAGATGAGTACGAAAATGAGGAATTAATCAGCGTCGCGTAATGTCGGCAGAAAAATACGCGCAGAGACGTGTGCACGTTAAATGCGAAAAGAAGAAAAACGTTTAAACATATTTTAGATGTGAACGTTCAATCAAAAGTGCGATGGAGAAAACAAAAAGCCGCTTCGGAAATGTCGAATTGAAAAAAAGGCCCTCGCAGAGGACATGTAGAGGAGGAAAAGAAAATATATAGCGCGCAAAATCGCAGAAAAGTGTTGTTCGCAGTGGCTATATAAGGGATAATGGAAGAAGTTCATGCAAGAGTAAGGTTGGAAATGATGACAAGACAACAGGGACAAAACACCCTCGAATACGTAATTAACAGAAGAATATAGGATTTGAATACGTTGATTCAATTATTGGCGAAGAAGGCAGGTCATGATGATGATTATATATATATATACGAAATTTCCTGTTAGTACTCCTTTCATCGCAGATTTAAAAAAATTGTAAACATACATAAATTGATTGTACTTTGAAATAATTAAATAAAAATCATACGTTATTTAAAAAAATATGTAGATAAGTGTAATTCATTTAATACGTAATTAACCGTATTCTCATTTACGCTATAAATCGTGTCATAATTCGTTATTCGGTTTTTCGGAAGAAATCACATTTATGAGTTTTGCAATATTGAGATCACGCGGGTAGCCATAATTTACATCGTTGTATAATCCGTAACCGGTGTAAATTTTTCAATTTAAACTATTTGGTAATAGTACTAACGAGTCATATGTCCGGGGACCTACTGTAGTACTGGATCAGATTTGAAAGGTTTAACGAATATAGGAAACGGAAAACATTGTGGAGATGGCCGCCGGGAGATTCAGATAAGAGCTGTTGTAAAGAAGAAGGAAAGCTGCGATGTATTTCGAGTATCATGAGAATATGACGAAATGTTTGATTTTTGAAGTCGTTTATTTAATTATTTAAAAATAACAAGTTTTACTTAATTATTTCGTATAGAAATTAATAACGTATAATACAAAACCATATAATTGACCTGATGGCTGTCTGATGCCTACCTCGTGTGTCGTTTGTGTCCTGTAGTAGGTAGGTATGGTAAACTTTAAAGTTGTCCGAAATCGTTGCTATAGAATAGAATCATATCGGTATGTCGCTCGAATAATTTCGAGAGGGTATTTCTGTAGCGCTACTCAAATACACTAGTTTCATTCAGGTGAAACTAGTACAGACTGTTTTGATTAAATATATATATATATATATATATATTAAATTGCGATACGGTATAAAAGTATTTTTATTTTATTTAATTCTTATAAATTCTATTTCAATATATATAACATATATATATATATATATATATATATATATATATATATTTGTTACTACTGGAAAGCGCTAGAATAAATACCACGCAACTTAATTAATCCTAAATTTTCATAAGACTTAAGTAAAATGAGATTTGATCGTAATCATTTTTGCCATCGTTTCATAAAAAATATTTTCCAAAAATTCGTTTCGTCAAAACTTGTAAACACTTCTGCAATACACACACACACACAATACCGATCACGGATATGGACGCGTATATTTTTTCTTATCTCCCGGTTAAATTAATTTTTTAGATTTTTAAAACTTATCAGCGGATAAAGGAGGATTTTCTTTTATGGTAAAATCGAATCTTACTATAAAAATTTTCAAAAAGTATTTCTGTAGTGCTTCCTTCGATGATACATATTTTAAGTTTAAAAATTAAATAAAATAAAAATACTTTTATACCGTGTAATAATATATATATATATATATATATATATATATATATATATATATATATATTTAATCTTAATTTCACTTAGTCCTCGCGATGTTGTAACCGGAGGTATATAGACTGCTTTCATTAAATATATATATATATATATATATATATATATATATATATATTGCGATGCGATTGTAAAAGTATTTTTATTTCATTTAATTTTTAAATTATAAAAATTTTACTAAAAGTTTTATTTCCAAGCGTGATTGCGTTCATTTCGCAAATGGCGTAGTAAGACTGTCGACAGAATTAATTTTTTCTCCGTTATTTAAACAGGCTATAACGACCGATTGATGCGATTACGTAATTTACACCTTCTCCCTGATTTTCCACTGTCTACTCCTTTATTATTTTTATCATTATCATCATTGTTTATTATTATTATTATTACTGTTATTATCCTTATTTTCAACGAAAAAAATGAATTATCAGTTACCCTTATATTTTAGTGTGTGTGCATTTATATATATATATATATACATATATACACACACATATATATACATATACACACACACACACACACATATATATATATATATATATATATATATATGTATATATTAAATATGTTTGTGCGGGTTTGTGGGTATTTCATTATACATTAAATTATATATGGAATTGTCAAGCTGTATAAGTAGTTTTTCAATAACGTTAGATTGGGTCACGCCTGTTTTACATCATTTTCATCAGAATTATGTTATTCTTTTCCAGGCTTTTTCATATTTTTCACTTATATGTATACGAATGTTTGTTGCGTGTGTGTGTGTGTGTGTGTATATATTCCTTTTCATTTGTGTATGTTCTTTTTATATTTCTTTTACAACACGATTCATTTCAACAATGATCGCGCTCTCTTGTAGGTCTTTCTATATTAGCAATTTCACGGGCTGTCGCAAATATAACGATATACGTGTATATTACGTGTAAGTAGAGAAAGCATTACGCTATTCCAAAAAATAAATGCCTCTTTGGAAGTTCTTCTAATGCTATACCGCCATTAACTATTATTATTATTATTATTATTATGTATATTGCCCTTATTTCTGCAATTCTAACCGAATCGGAACAGCACGGTGTAGCCGTAATTGAATTTGCCGTCGAGTACCGAAATAACGTAATATATAATAATATTTCCATTATTCGTTCTTATTATTATTTTACGTAACGCGATTTTCGTGAAATAATCATAACGGTTCCGGAGATAAAACGATTATTGAATAGAAAAAAGAAAAAGTTTACTATTGAATAATTTCATTTTCTCTTCGGTTGAAAATGTATTTAAAATAAAGAAGGTACTGTCAACTGGTAGTAATAATTTTTATCAATCCGATGATAGATATCGAACGTCTACTGTCCTAAGCTAAGCTTATAACGGACCTGGTTCCCCATTATCTTGGCACGATGGTACTGGTTATCGACCGAATGGATTGATATTTTTAACGTAATTCTTGTACGCCTGTGTATTGGTGGAAGAAGCTGCAATCGTAATAACGATGCTACCGGATTAATCTTCGGTAAAAGTTCGTTCGTATTTAAGGAGTAGATTTAACAGGGCGACCAAGAACAGTCTTACTTTTGATAATTGACTAATTGGTTATTATATATATATATATATATATATATATATATATATATATATATATATACAAGTGGTATGGTTAAGATAGATATCTTGGCCAGAGTTTAAAAACTTGTAAGAGCTGAATCAATACGGAAGGTAGTAGATCGGACCTAAATACATTTGTTCGTGAAGATACATAGTGATGCTTGGAATGATGATGATGATGATGATGATATATATCTTGTATTCCTCAATGTTTCGATTGATGGTCAACTGGGAAATCTTAACACCTTAACGCTTTACTCCGCGCCTTCTCTTTCAATACTCGGGTGTACGTTTTTATATCTTCTATTATCGGAGTGATGAATTTTCGTCATGGTCGTCCTCTTGTTATCTCGCCATTTATCGGTCTTTCTATTATCATCGTCAGATATCCGTCATCTCTTAATGTACGCTATCCAATATCTCTTACGATGTTCATTAAGCATCTTTTTTCATCGAAGTTACGGAGTACTTGCGTATTTTTTATTCTGTCTGTCCATTTAATTTGTTATCCATTTAATTCGAAAGACGCAGGTTGTTCTTTTCTTCTATTTACGATCCACGTTTCTAAGCCATAGTACGCTCCAAACGTGTCGTTAATTTTTTCCTCATCTCTGTACATTTTTTGACGTTAACAGCGATTTTTCACCTGCGTTATTCTAGACTATATTTCCTGTTCGCCTATTACATAATTTGTTAATAATGAATCAAGGTGTCTGTAATGTGTTCTTTTACACGTTTTAGTCTTTCATTATGAAATTTTATTTCTTATATCTTCCTCGTTCATCCTTAACCAGCTAGCGTATGTTCGATTGATGATTACGACCCTTATTTTCGCGTTTATCTTATTTCTCCCTTCCGATCAATTGGCTGCGTAATTTTTTTTACGTATTCTTCTTCTAAAATTTTATCAAGTATTTTGGCTTAAACGGTGACGAAAAGGAAGTCGTTTAAAAGCGTATTTTCCGGTGAATAAAATTAACCCGATGAGAATAACGTAATCGAAATAAATTTTAAAAGTTAACGTTCCACATAAAATTTAAACTATTACTACGCCAACTTCAATTCGATGATTAAACGAATTATCCTTATTATAATAATTATTATCTAGTATTTTCTCGGGGCGAGGGAATTATTCCGCGATATTTTAAGTATTTTTCTTTATTTTTTAAATAACTTAGCCGGTTTCCATGGGAACTACAGAACGGTTACGGCCTGTAATTTGTATTTTCGGGTTTTCTGCTTTATTTTATACGTCTACGTATTTTTAAGTTTACATCCGGTACTTTCCAGGCTACGACGACCGCCCTTGAATCTTATTACAATTCACCGAACTCGAGTTTACGCGCGCCATGGTCTATCAACGTTAGCACGACGACGCTATTTATCTCATTTCCTGTCTATCAGATTATTATGGCAACCAGACGTACGATTTAGTGTAGAGTTCGAAAATTAACCTTCCCGGAATTTATATTAGGGAGCGATATAAATATACCTTTAGCGATGATTTTCCGAAATTATCCCACTTAAAATTTTCTCCTATCTTATACAATTTACCGATAGCCGTTTTTTTCCTAACATTTATCGCGTTATTATTTATGTATAAATTTCATATTGTTAGATATTGTTCTTCATTTTTATTTTAATCGCTATTCATCGAAAAATCAAAAAACTTTATTATTTTTTTCTATTCGTAAATTTTCTATTGCCGTTGTTTGCCACATTCACTATCGAATTATTTGAAAATACCGTTTTGTCGCTATAATTTTTGTAAATTTCGCATTGAAGTAATATTTTTCTTATAATTTATTTTTTATATTCACTCGATAATGACTTAACATCCGACGAGAAGTTTTTCTTGTTTTTCATTAAAAAAAAAATGTTTAGTGATTTTAACTACTTTTTTGTTATTTATTTTTAAACGCCGTTTGGATAGAATTTCTCAATTTTAAAAATATTTATATAACGCATTAAAAATTATCCGGAGAGTCGTTTAAAAACAAAACAGCATTTATATACAAAATATTATTTTGCGTTTTCGCATTTGCTAGTAATTTTTTACAATATCGTGTATTTCCTTATCGAAATGTAGTTAATCAATATTTATAATTTCGCATATAAATAAATGAAAATATTGATCCTTTCGCAGTATAAATTTCAGACGTAGAATTATAAAAATTTTAAAAATAATTAAGGTCTAGTCGGTATTTTGATAGATTTTTTTCTTTTTTTTAATGCGTTATATAAATACTTCGTAATTGAAATATTGTATGTCAATTGAATGTCCCGTATTTATTGAAATAACAAAGTTTGTTAACATTAAATAGTCACGTATCGCTGTGATTGAAATGATTAAATACGATAAACGTTATAATTAAAGCGATAACTATAAATCTGAGAACGTCAAACCTTTAATACGATTGTTTAGATGGATTCGGTTTTAGCCGATAGATTGAATATTGCGAAATAAATTATTAAATCGAGAAATTACGAAAGCGTCTCTTTGTAGTGGTGGAGAGACCTAGACCTAATTTTAGAAATTTAGATTTATCGTCATTCGTCGGCCCTATTAATTTTGATAAACTCGGCGTACGTCCCACGCGCCACCAAATTTGATCATTATTGCCTAGGTCTTTCGTAGGAACGTATCGACGATAACATTGTCTGGATATAGTTGTGCTAGATTTTTAAGTAATATTGTATAACGTTATGTTTTTCAAGTATAAATCTACGCAGACGCATCCAAATCTAACCAACAATGTGATTTGTGCTGCAGTTTTAGAGGATGATCTCCTACATTATAACCGCTTCAATACTCGATATTTTCTGCTGATAATATCTCGCTATACTGCTCTCAATCACAAAAATCTTCTAATATGGTATGTCTTCTATCATGCGCTTCAACTGTAACCGTACCAAATTACATGCTGTTGCCATAGAAATCTTAAATCTCTTATACCGTAACTCTACTATTAATATAATCTTACCATCAAATGAACTAGCAAACAAAATAGCTAAATTCATCCGTTTATATCCGAACGTGAAGCAATCGTTTCCATCAAATATAGAAACAAATAAAACCTTTTGTGATCTATATGTTATTCCCACAACAAATCGCCTTAGAGCTTTCTTATCCTTTTCCTTGGAGACCATTTTTACACAGTAGGAAGGAACAGGTAGTTCTATCTCGTCACTAGTCACAATGACTCGTGGTTACGTTATAAATAATACAGGTCCCCTATTGCGCTTCCGTTGCGTCCAGGCATCCTTAACATTCCGACATTTATTACTGGAGTATGCGCAATACTCGGCATACCGACCTCAAAATTTCAGTTCCAATTCACTAACCGATAACACAATTGCAGTGCAAATAGTTCAATTTCTACGAAATATACACACGATCAACTTTATATAATATTCAATAATTACCCCGAGTGCTCCTGATCATAGCGGCACCTGACAAAAAAAAATTAAAATAAATTTACTATTATTGTTTATTGTATTTATGTGTTTATTATTATGTACGAAAATAGTTATAGTGTATATTTTTTAGCTTTACGCGTGTGTAAACTAAAAATAGAAAGTTTCAAATATCCTTACTTCTTTTTCATCTTTTCCTCAAGTTAGGTAAACAATTAATTGGATTTTTAAAATAAGTAATTACGGCCGGAAGACTAATTCTTCAAATTACAATAACGAAATAAAATAAAAAAACAGAACGCTAATTAATCGAGAGCTTAGAACTTTATTATTAATATTTTTTTGCGATAAAATATCGTTTATTCCGGTCATTTCGGTGGCTTTGTAAATATTTCTCTCTAGTTATAATCGTTGTGTTTTAAAATACGAATGCCAACTGTATATTTTTCGGTCGACATAAAATGTCTCGATTTTAAAAATATTTATATAAACAATTTGAAAATTATTAGGAGTCGTCTAAAAAGCGGAATTTTATAATAAACACTCTGTATGAAATTTTGTAATTTGAAACACGAATTTTATTCTATATTTTCGAATTGTGGTTCCTCGCGATGCATTTTCTGCGTCGATAAAAAGTGTAAAATTTATCCTACATTGTAAAAGATGTTGTCGACTAACTAAAAATGTTTCGTAATTGTTTGTGAAGTGAGAACAAACTTTGATTCAATAGAGGCGTTTGATTTTATCTCGTAATGTAAATATGAAAGTCGTCTAGCCTTGGCAGTGAACGTTATTATCATTTTAGAGTGCGTACTGTGAGTTCCAACGAAGGTAAATTTAATTTTCGATAGGACATTTCCTGAAGTACACGTATACCGGAAGGGAAGCTGAAACGTGTAAATAGATTCGATTGTCAAATATACTTTCTTGTACAAAAGGTTTTGTGTTTATTATACACAATACAAATATATATATATATATATATATCTTTCTATTTACCTAACTCTTTATCTGTATATATATATTATATATTATATATATATATATATATATATATATATATAATATATATATATATATATATATATATATATAGACAGACAGACAGACATGTGAGCGAGGTACAAGGACATTTGACGCCTGGAGGTAAAGAAAAACGTGTGAACCCTCACCTTATGCATGTGTACTTGTACAATTCACTACGAATTTCAATATAAATAAGCTAGAAATGTTGAAGAATGACATTTGGAATAAACTATTATTACAATTAGAATAAATGTAATTTTATTTAAAGTTATATTTTAATTCTTTCGCTTACAAATTTCGTCACGATGTAAACAAATTGTTACCGTATTTAACTATGCGTTAGCGATCAAAAATTAAATATTCCTATTTATTTACCGGAAATAAATTTTTTCCTTTAACTTTTGACCGCGATAATACGGCATAGTCCAGATTAGTTTCATAATTTTCCGTTCAACCGGCATCAGCGCCACACCGGATAATTTTGTTTATCTCATGAAAGACGATGGCGTGTAGCTTTTTTTTTTCTAGGCTCCTTTTCTGTCGCGCGGTAAATAAATTCGTTTTCTACGCTAACAGTTTAGATAATATCATCGTCGTCCGAACGTCCTGACTAGTTTATTTTTTATTTTTACGTACAAAATGAGCTAGCATTCAAGGCGCTATTTATATCAGAAGCAGATGCGCGCGCATATGATGTTATACGAAGTTTCCCCGTGATAATTAAGAATTAAATAATGATGAAAACTTTCTATGTCGCGTGTTGGTTTCGAACCCCCGACCGTCGAGCACTCTTAACGCCACCGCCACATTTTTTATTTAGACGACGGCAACTTTCTGAGATAAGTCATCATATATGTGGCTTACAGCCCCAGCGGTTGACTGATGGAGCTCGAACCTTTACTCGAAGACAAAATTAGTCTACTTTGAAAAAAAGAAAAGCAAATATAAGAACAAACCAACTTATCTTTAATATGACTTTAAAAGTTTTAAACGAAGAATATAATAGTGTTAATTACCAAATCTAAACATCTATACTAGCGCTAATTGTGTAAAATAACATCGTTTAAGGGCGCCGTGTATAAATGTTTTAATTCCTGATGTTATTATAAATAATAATATTCGAAAAAGCAGCTTCGACAAATACGATGCTTTTATTGACAGTTTTTTCCCAATAATTGTTGATATTCTGCTCCGCCGTATTCCATTTCAAGTTTGACAGTTCTCTCGATTAGTAATTATCTCCTCAGTGGTCAGAAAATTGGGTAATAAAAAGTACCTGCATCGTATAAAATAAATAATAAAATTGTCAACTTGTTGTATGTCAGAATCTACTTGCTATCGTCGCTAATAAATTCCTTAAATTTGAGGTCTTTTCCGACTGCTGGAAAGGGACGAATATCAAAGCCCGGGAAGTAGCTTTCCTATTTATCAGACTATCGCCCTTTATCTTTACTTAATTATATTGTCAAAGTACGTGAAAGTATTATCAACAAAATTCTTCTAAAGGATGCTGATGATATCCACTGGAACCAGTTTGTTTTTTAAAGGATCTATCTACTGAGCGAGCGCCCCACTGTAAATACAAATTGGTCTTAAAGCTGGCCATTCTGTGGTTGTTGTCTTATTTGATGAAAGCATTTGACAGCTACTGTGTAATGTTTCTCGAGACTGTGACTCGCGTTCTTGAATGTATTCTGTTCAAAATGTCACTTTAATGGAGTACACTTCGTGTCCACCCCGGTTACAAAATCTAAATTGGTTTTTTATGCCCGTGATCTTTGCATATGTTTCGATGTTGATAGATAAGTTATCTGCCAGTATCTTGAACGAGTCATTAAAATAATCTACGTCTGTTATTCTCGTTTGCCAGATGCCGATTTATGGCTGTAAGGGAATTGTACGCAAAATTGAAAGTCTTAGCTTATATCCATTCATATTCCATAATAGGCAGTTTAAGTATCTCGGCTTAATAATTGCCTGCAAACTGTATCAACGAAGAATGTAATATATTCTATAACAATTCTTGCCCATTAATATTGAGAGAGAATCACCCTGTGCAGTGGACTCACACAATCCCTGTACAGATATGGTTCTCTTATATACGGTAATATTTAAACGACGATTGCTGTTTAGTGTCCGAGAAAATTTGTCGCGAGTACATTTGTCATCTCTCAGTACAGAGTTGTCGGGGATTTTTCATATTCAATTCATAGACTCTGATCTCATCAATTTAAAGATAAGTACAAACATTAATGCATGCAACAATTTTATTATCGCTAAACATTTTGAGGACTTATACATACTTCTCGAAGATCTTTTATATAGAAAAACCCGAAAACTTGAATATTAATGGTGCTCTCCGGGAATGGGAAGTTTGGTTCTAATTTACATGGGTTCCATCTTTTCAGGTACACTTTTGGTGCTCGTAACAGCGTAAAATATATTATGTTCTTTTTACTGTCCTGTTTTTCTGTTCTTAGGTCTAAGTATAATATATTAGCGAGAATTAGTATTAACATTCAAGTAGGAAAATTTCAAAAATCTACAGTGTACAAGAGGTTCAAGATACCATTTCCACCAACGTAAATAATTCATTCGTAAAATCCCATCTGTAGTGTATTCCATGCTAATGCTTAATTTATAATCAATTTAGAACTACTCGTTTGACGCTATCTGGTCTAATAGGATTTCTGAATTCTTTGTTGATATTTTCCGTTAGATTTTATATTAAAACTCAACATTTTTCACATTCACCGGTGTAAAAGGGACCACTTTCATTTCTTCGCCATCCTAGCTTTTAGTACATCTCTGTAGGAAACGACCACACAAACACCAATTAATTTTAATATGTAATTTCTTTTGTTACATCACACACTCAATATATACTTAATTTTTAAGCACACTCGTTTCCTGCTGCTTTATAAACACTTATTGCACAAATATATTTCCCGCACCTACACCATTTACGTGGTCCATTGAGGAAGAAATATATATATGAGAGATTATTATAAGCTTTGCGAAAGGTTCTGCTGAAAATGTATTATACTTAAAAAATTTTAGTAACATTAAGGGCATAGTTGTTTTTTTTTAAATTAAAAATTATTCCGAATAAACTTACATTATTTTCATATGGTTCACAAATACCTCTATAATTCGTTTAACGGTTACACACACACACATGTATATGTAATTTGTATATTCTATAATTCTATATCGTTTCTATAATTCTACCCGGAACCTAAGAACACGATGATCGAGTATCTGGTATTAGAAGCAAAAATAAGTATATATTAATATGAATATAAGAATGCGGCGGTTCAAGGAAAAATACAAGGAAAGAAGACGCGAGGAAGAAGATGGTTGGAGATGATGACAACTAGCTTTAATACAAGGAAAATTACAGAAATTATCAAATCATCTAGAAAAAGGGAAATATAGATCAACGTTGATGTTACAAGATGATGATGATGATTATATATATATATATATATATATATATATATATATATATATATATATATATATATATATATATATATATATAATACGAAAACCGAAGAAAATTAATGATTTTTTTAACAAAACAAATCACTTCATTAGTGAAATTAAAAAATTATTAAAAAGAAATTGTTGTTTAG
Source organism: Coronaproctus castanopsis (assembly GCA_032883995.1). Taxonomy (NCBI): domain Eukaryota; kingdom Metazoa; phylum Arthropoda; class Insecta; order Hemiptera; family Monophlebidae; genus Coronaproctus; species Coronaproctus castanopsis. The sequence goes on from CM065053.1 coordinate 223,987,395, forward strand.
GATGACCGTAACATTTTTTTCGTGTACTGTGTGTGTCTGTGTCATTGTTTAACCACACACTGGTGCATATATATAATGTATATATATATTGCTTTGTTTTCAATTTGTTTATCTTATCACAATCGTAGTGGCCCGATTATTCCTTATTGTGTATAAATTAACCGGAAATAAATTTACGTAACACATTGTGTTGCGATTTGAAAACATTTATATTAACTATCAAGGCAAGATATTGTTTTCCTGGTTTCTCTCTTTTTAACGTATAATATATATTTTATGTATATACACATGTATATTTATTTATTTATTTATTTATTTAAAGACATTTAAAGAAAGTTGAAAACCAGTAAGTCAGTTACTTAAAAATCAAATGGGGGCAATTTACATGCCTAACGATGCGTGAGAATGGGAACTTTTTAAATTTTCTTGGAGTGGTAGGGAAAATTATGCTATTACGTATAGGAATCATACATTAAGTATTGACGACAAAATGATCGTATTTGTTTTTTTTCAGGGTTGTTCCTGTCAGATATCTTCGAAGTGTATTATATAATCGTCATTTCAATATCCTCTTAGGTTGTGAATACTCTATTAATTCTTATCGCATTATGACAAATTAAGGCATGTTTCAAATTTGTTATAATATGCACTTCAAAATAGAAGAAAAATTGTGTAAAATCATGTTATAAGTTGTACACACACGTTCTATAGCTTTTAAGTAACTATATATATACATATATATATATATATATACATATATACACACACACATATATATATATATATATATATATATATATACATATATATATATATATATATATTGTTACGCCATCGTATTATTTTATATTTATAGATTAAAACGAATTGGTTTTAAAAATTTATATTTTAAATTTTATCTCGATGCAATTATTAATTGTTCATTGTATACATTCCGACATGTGTAATAACTATATGCGTTTATGTTTTGCAAAAATTCTGGTGTAGGATGTGTAGTAACATCCTCAAACGAAATAATAATCAGATTTCCACTACCTCCACATTTTTCAATCCTTTCGATTGAACTTTATGCTATAAAACTAGCTGTAATTTATATACAAGATTCTGTTGGTAGAAATTCTAATGGATCGTCATCATCATCATAAGAAAATATTTTGTTACAAGTAAATAAATGTGCGAGAATTTTTTTCATGTGTTTACGAAGCAACTTAACAAAAGACTGTATTACGCCGTTTGCGCATAGGCGTTTTATTTTATATATCCAAATTACTTTAAAATGAAACTAGAAATAATTTGAATTTTCTATATTACTATCATCGTCGGTATTCGCTGTTTGATAATTATATACACGTTCGTTCTAGGGTTACTCATAATTATTTCGGCAAATTGGTTGACTGTTAATTATTTTTCGAAAAACTTATTCGTGCGTAACCAAAATCTTGGGTACGTGTCAAATGAAAGCGCTTCGCATACACATGTCTTTAGTTTTACACGAATTATTGACGATCATACTTATTATTATTATTCATATTATCACTATTGTTATAGAACGACTACTTGCAAATCGCTCCTATAAACAAAACCAGCCACATAAGAGAAAGCCTTCTGTTAGTGTACCTGGCTGCCCTTGAATTCGTCTCGTTCTTAAAAAAAAAAAGTATTCATTTAATGTGCATAACGTATTTCCGTTGTAAGTTCTGTATTCATAAACTTCTTGTTACATATTTATCGTTTTATGTATGTGTGTGTGTATGAATACGATTCTGAAGTGATTATACTCCCGGGTCATTAACGGTGTTCCACGAGAGTACTCAATCGTTCGATAATTATATATATATATATATATATATATATATATATATATATATTACGCTTATTTAAATAAATATAGTTATAAAATTGTATAACACTCTTAACTGTGCTGCTATTATATTTTCCCGCTCCTGTTCGTTTATATAACAGTTTTATTTACTAATAGCCAGTATGTAGAAATGAACATTGATTGACTTCTAAGGTTCATTAAATATATACTATGGGATAAATATATTTGAAAGTACGTATTTTGTTTTCACTGTGGTATAAAGTAATATTGTTGGAGATTGTATTTGAACTGTTTATGCATCAAATAATTTTTTATACAAACATTACAGCGCCGGAAACTTATTATTTCATGTTTGTATGATACGAAATTTTTTAGTTAGCTTATCGTACATTATGTTATTTTAATTCAATCAATGTCTTCCTTCATGGTACCACCAAGAAACTCGGTTGGTTTAATAATTTTGCCGTTATCACGAACAGTAATTGACAATCTAAATATATATATATATATATATATATATATATATATATATATATATATATATATAACGACGATCATCGTGTATTTACCCGACAATAAAGAAATCAATGTTTAGACAGGAAACCTATTTAATTAATACCGAAATATGAGTGCATATATATATATATATATATATATATATATATATATATATCGAAAAGAAAGCACTATATAAGTCAATTAGCAACACAAAATAGGAAATAATATTTAATATTAATTTCGATATAACAGCAAACAAAATACTTTATTTATTTATTTAGGTAGCAATTCATCTCAGTAGGGTCTAGGTTAAATTCGACGCAATTTAATCGTGACAATTGTAAACGTTCGTAAATCACAGTTTTAATTCTATTTATTATCGGGTTTGATATGTGTAAACTATTACCATATGGCAGTGATATTATTAATAATACTTTAAATGAAAACGCTCCTATAATTTTAAATCGAGTTCAAATTAAAAGTTGAGCATGCTCAAAACCATTCTGTCGGTTTACATCTGGTCAAGTGAGTGAAAAAATGAGAAAAATAGCCGATAAGGAAAAATCTGCCGCCGCAAACTTCGTCATATTATTAAGGAGAAAACGATCGGTAAGCTACGCAGTGGCAGAAAAAAAAAAAGAGGAAATAATGAAATTCGGACGCACGACCTGAAGTACCATCGAGGAAGAGGTAGGAGAAATGTTAAGAAGAATCGTAATTTAAGAAGGGAACATTCGGTTTGACTTGATGAGTTCCAGAAGAAGAATGTAGAATTACCGGTGAGTAAAAAAAAGTGACAGATCTGATGATGCTGGAGAGAAATTATAAGAAATCATCGGGCCTATTAAAGCAGAAGAATCAGAAATAATTGGATTGTTGCATGTAACCTATTTTCATTAAATTATTCGCAATTTTACAATAAATAATGTTCAATTTTTATTCCGCTGTTAGCAGATTCCAAAAGATGAAAATATAGATAAATAGTAATAGAAAATATTTAAGAGAGACAAAGAAAGAGTAAGAGATAAAATATTTAGAAAAAGTGAGTGAAAGAAAAAAATGGGGAAAAATTAAATTATGCTAGGATACTAAAAACTCCAGTAAAAAGATCGAAGTCCAGCCTCTGTTAGGCAAATAATAGGTCCCTTGTAATATATATATATATATAGTGGCGCACCCCAGGATTTGCATCGTGGGTGGGCTCAAACATGGACCCTCAAAAACAAGTTCCTAATAATAATAATGAATAAAATATAGACAGCCAAATGTGTAACAAAATTCGACAGCTAAAACAAACTATAAGCGATCACGAACAACAACGAAATAAGTAATAACAACAAAAAAATCACTGGTCACGGATTCGAATGCAGAACAGCCCAATAAATGGAAATTTCTTTCTTTGTGTTGCACAGTCAGCTGGATTTTCAATATCATTATTAGCAGACAGAATGTAATGAATATTTTCTAACAGTACTTTTTGCAATCTAGGCTGTTTTGCACGCTCTTCAAGATGAGGTTTTATTAACGATGACGCGAGTTCTTTCAAATATTCTGTTTCAACTATCATTTTAGCTGCGAAATTGTTTGGAGCTTACAAGTTACGCGCCTTCTTGATATGTATTTTATACTTTTCTGGCTTAAGCCCGGTAGCCCCCCCCCGTGGCTGCACAAATATATATTATATATATTATATATATGTATAATGTCCATAACAAGCGATCAAACATTATATAAAAAACAAATAAACACTAGAAACAACTGGGATGTGTAGAGCTTACAATATATTTGGTTTTATTACTTGTATTACGATTTTAAAGCAACTTTAAACACATAGGCTACATTATTATATTCCTGGAATAAGGAATTTGTGAGTTTTGTCCGTTTAAATTATTTCACAATCAGCACGAGAATAACAAGACGTTCAACGTTCGTGACCTTTCATTTGGAACTGAGCCAAAAATTCCGCGAATCCAGTTTGATTCGGACGGGTCCTTGAATTTGTTAATTAAATACGTCGGTTTTCGACGTCGGAAAAATACGAACGAAATTCCGGGAAAATCGTTCGCGAACTGAAAATAAAAACAGGGGGAACCCTTATAATTATTATTCGCTTCCCAGTATGATTAGGTGGCCGTTGGTCGAATAATTTCCAGACACATCGAGCATTACCACGACGTGTTTTCGCAGCCAATCTTCGGTAATTCGCAATAATTATAGGGAATGTTTTTTTGTTATCAATTTCGCGAACAGATCTATTTGAAGAAATCATTGTCCGTTGCTATTGAACAATATACTTGTACATTTTCTTTCTAGGAATAGTTTTTTATTATCGTTTTACAAAGTCAACTCCTACATTGATATCAGCCTTAATACCTACACATTATTTCATACATCATATATATACGGAGTTCGCATTTTTTGCTAATATATATATTATATTTAACCTGTATCAGTCTACTGCTGGACGTAGGTCTCCCCAATCAATAAATTGGGGAGAAAATAGCCTAATCTCCCGTGCGGGCCAGGCAACTTGGGAAATACCAACAACGCACAACACACTGAGCCGGCAGTCACCTATCCAAGTCCGTTAAATTTCGTCGATTAAACAGAAATCCGTCGTGCACAACGTGCTCTGCTCGTCGGCATATACATATATATTATATAAAATAAATGAATTTCCTCTGTGAAGTAAAGACGAATAGTTTAAAAATTCAAATAAATATAAGTATAGATTATGTACGAATTTTAAATTTAGTTAGGATTACTTTTTCGAAAAATCTAAATAGTATACGAGTCTTCCTTCTTTTAGATTATAGCGAATTTCGATTATTCCGCGTGCAAACTTTAATAAAATATTATCCGATTTTCAGATAATATCAGCTTTAATAAGGCATTCGACGAACTATAACAATTAGAATTTGATGTAGATTTAAGAATTTTACAGGCCCTTTACAAAAATCAACGTACTCAGCGCAGCTAGATGATGACCAATCAACGGAAATAAAGCTATAGGGGGTGGAGAGGTGTTAGACAAATTTGTGTGCTGTTGTCGACGTTATATAAGGACGATAGAACAAAAACCGCTGTAACCACTGATGGTGGAGAATCGAGGACCTACATGGACTATTTTCAATTGTTCTTGAAAATATAAAATAAAATGCTCGGCATAAACATAAAAAAAAATCCAGTTAGCCTCGTGACAACCAATTAAAGATATTAAAAAAGAAAAACGACTTATTAATGGCGGGGAAATTGAACGGATAGGATATCTAGCGTGTCGAAAATAATGATCTTAACATAGAAATAAAAACGGCCCCGAGGGGTATTTTTGAAATTGAAGAATGTACTTCACGGGTAACGAAGACTAAATCTGGAAACGAAAATTACGAGCGCGAGATGTGAGAAAAGGTAGCATATATAATCATTTGAAAAATGGTGTTATCGCCGAATTTGAGAGATATACGTATAAAAAATAAAAATAAAAAAACCTACAGTTTTTTTTTATTGGGCACTGCAAAACCTACAGTTGTTTGAGATGCGTACTAATGGACGTAATTAGAAAACGAAAAACAAGTTTCTGTGGTACAAAAGAATCGGCATATCACATTATTGGAGTGGCAGAAGGGTAAAAGTGACTAGAAAAAAGAATTTCTTGACTACGATTTATAGGTAGACTGGAATTACAAAGTATATCATTTCATCAAATAATGATTGAGTCAGTGAGTTTATACTAGTGAATAATATTATATAATGCGATTCATCCCGTTAATACGTACAGTCTTGTCCAACTTGAAGTTTTGTTTCAAATACTAATTGTAACAAATTACAATTATTACTAAACGGGTGTCTCAGATGTGTACTAAATAATCTTCCTAAATACCACAGAATCGTTGACACCAGTACCATCCTGAACGTGCCTTATATTTAAGGATCGTACGCCAAATTTAGCGCTTAAGTTCTACGATGATTATTGCGTATAATCATTTAATTTCTACAATTTCGATTTATGCACATTATAAATATATACATAGCAGACTTAAACATAATAGCCACTTGTTTAACGATTTATTATTTCTTCTATATTTACATTTAATAAATAAGTATATTTCAATATTTCAAATGCGATTAAATTATAGTACATATTCCGGGTAGATCTGGGCCTATCACTACGCGAACATGCAATTAATATAAAGATTCGCTTAAATATATAGCCAGAGGGTTGGTTTGGAGGTCTGAACCCCCCCTCGGAATCAATCTGATAATAAGAAAATATATACTACTCGTTGTTAAATGCAGTTTTGCATTCGTTAAACCGATTTTGTCTTTTTTTTTTTTCATTTATTTTATTCAAATTTCGTTGTTTTTGAAGTAAATAAATAGTTTTGTAATATAGAAGGTACTAGAAGAATTTTGTAGGAAAACGCGAAGAATAGATTTTAAATTTCAAATTTAATTAAGTATTTATTATTCCTTCAAAAAATATAAAATCATTATTTATCGTTTATTTTTTCGCGGAATTTATTTGTAACCATCTCCCTCTGTTCTCGATAACATAACTAATTAGTGTGTTCCAGTGACGTTAAATATTTCTGCCGTCTATCGCTTCTAATAGAATTACATATTCGACGTCTAATAAGTATAAAAATAACTCCGGTGAGTTGGATTGCTCAGGGCTTTAACCTACTTGAGTTTTGGTTATTTACTTAAATTTAACTCGGGTTTACTGTTATAGTTTAATTTTTTTGAACCCCCCTCCACAACCAAGTCTCACTACGTCACCGGGTCTATATATACATATAAGTGAATACAAATAATGTAAGAAAAAAATGAACGAATAATTAAATTAAATAATAAAAATTAAAGACAAATCAACTTTTATTAAGGTAGAGTAAATCGTAAGTGTGCAACTTAAGAGAAGCGAATGTTTTATCCTTTTATGCTTATATTTTTTATACGCGTTTTATAAAAACGGTATAATTATACTAATTTGCTCTATACTAAAGTAAAAGCTTTCCGAACATTTACTGTAGAATCTGGTAGCTTGCTTGTTGACTAATTGCGAGCTGTTTCGCTTATGTTAACTCCTGCCCCATTCGGAACAATGTTAGGAAAAATTGCGAACAATACGGAATAAACGTTTTCGCATAACTGTCCATTATACACGAAAATTAATCCTCAAAATCCGCAAATTATCGAATCGTACCCAGGGGCGTATTTCAACTTTTGTCGCCACTACGCCACACAAGTGGTGCCGCCCCATGTAAGGCCATCGATTTTCCAAAATTTTGTTACTCAAATATGTTGGTTCGGTTACAAAATTTTATTTTCTGAAAAGTGTTTTACTATTCTTAAACACAAAAATAAAAAATTTAAAGTCTATGGTATGAGTAAAATAAAAACTTTTTAAAAATAATCCATTTTTGTATTTACTGTATAATAAATAATTTACATTTGAAAACTTTACACTGTTTCAATAATTATAGTTGATAGAAAAAAGTCATGATGTTTATTAGCAAAGTTAATGATGCCCGTCCAATTAGCATTGTTATGCATCGAAAATGATTTGAATCGACGAATAAATTTTGAAAATTTGATCGAAGAATTCGCCTTAAGAAAGTCAAGAAAAATTGTACTATAAAATAATTACTTGTATTTTTTGTGATAAATATATCTGATTTAAAACTAAAAAAATTAATTTTTTTTGTTAACAAAATTTACTTTTGGTCCTACATGCCGCCCTCCCAAAATTTGCCGCCCTATGCCATGGCATTCTTGGCATTGGGGGTAATACGCCCCTGATCGTACCTATATTTAATAAATACAGCGGCTGATGACGTAGCCAGCGAAACTAGTAGACTGTATTTACGAAGTATAACAGTAATACGGTGTAGAAGTATTTTTATTTATTTATTTATTTTTTTTTTAATTCGACCTTTTTGTTTTTGTATTTATTCGTAATTTCTTCAGCTACGCCTCGGTTAAAAGAGCTTAATCTGGTATCATCCATAAGCTGAAATTTGCAGAGTTTCGATTGGCGATCAGTGATACCATTTTAACTTTATCCAACGGTCGTATTTTTTAATTCCGCTCGTGTACAACCATCATTGTAGATTCGCCACCACTGAAGTTTCCTTAGCTTTTTTTTTTGCCGACAATTTCTGCATTAATACCTAAAAGATGATATTTTTGATTTCGATGGATGTGACCATGGTAACTCACAGTTTACGTTCTTGAATGGTCCGTAATAATTCAATTTATTTTCACATCTTGTTTTAAACCTCCTTGATTCGTTATTCTGTCTGTCCACGGAATTTTTAACATTCGTCTATTTATATATATATATATATATATATATATATATATATATATATATATTAAACCAAACAAAATATACCACAGTTTAATCACTACAGGTTTTTTATTGCAAAGCTTTTCGACAGTTACGTCATTTTCAGGCATACACAATAAATATTATATATGAATTACCAGAAACATTTATATAACGACAATTTAAAATTTAATATACATATTTCACTAGTCAGACGTAATTTCACTTTTAGATTTATTTACAATAAATTTTATATGCTTGAAAATGACATAACTGTCGAAAAGCTTTGCAATAAAAAACTTTTAGTGATTAAACTGTGTTTTATATATATACATATATATGTACTTCTTTTCTGACGCTGCTGTGATTGTCCTTTCAACTCCCTACAATAAGACTGTGAATACGTAAGTTCCAGCTAACCTCATCCGCAAATGCGATCTGATACTGGTTCTTGTAAATAACTTCTTAATACTGATAAAAGTTGTCCTAGCTTTTTCTATTTCTGATCGACTTCTTTCACCGAGCCAAGTGCCCAGATATTGAGCGAAATGGACGTTGATTAATAGACACAGGCGAGGTGCGAACACATCTGCAGACAGTGTTTACATTAGTTCAAATGAAATTGAAAGGCTATTTCAATTTGAACTAATGTAAATATTGTCCGCAGACGTGTTTGTACCTCGCAAATCGATGTCCATTTTGTTTTAGCCGCATTTATATTCAACCCATAACTGAGACTAACTTTATAAATCCGTGGAAGCGTGTCTTGTAAGCCGGAAAGGCTGCCCGACACCAATATTGTATCTGATCCGCATTCGTTTTTCGATGTATTGGCCTTGCGAGAAATATCCTCCGAATAAGTTAAAAATAATAAAGGCGACAGTATATAGACTTTTCTTGCTGCCCTTTTATAATTTCAGTTTAAATAATAACGTATTGAATAACGGCGCGCGTGTGCTCAATTAACAATAATATGTTACTGGACCGGGCAACATGAACAAAGTCACAGCCACTAAATAACGATAAGTAAATATAGCTACCTCGATACTTCCTCACAATACAACGCTTAATTCAGTATTATCAGCCAGCACTAGATAGTTTGCAGCATTAAAAATACTAAATGGTAAGCATTTTTAATAGGGGATGATTCTACTCTAGTCACTGTGACACGGTTGTCACCTATTAATTCTCACTGCGACGTTAAATATTAACCATCGCTAGTATATTATATTATATATATATATATATATATATATATATATATATATATATATATATATATCCTAAATATCTTATATTGATCATAAAATCCTATTTATACGCTAGACTTTTTACAGTACAATTAAGTAATACATATTCTAACCACAAACTAATCTCCTCTGACGTTCCACAGGGTAGTATTCTTGGGCCTTTTCTGTATATATTGTATATAAATGATCTACCAAATATAAAGAGCACGAACTGCGTTATATGCAGATGATACTGCAGTGTTTACTTCTTCTTACAGGATTGACACCATACAAAAAAGACTTATGTATAGTTATAATAAACTATACAAATATTGTAATAAATGGAAAATCAAAATCAACAACCAAAAAACCGAGACCATACTTTTTACTAAACGTAGACCTCAAACAGAACATTCTATAAAAATATGCAATGAACAGCTATACTGGAAATCGTACGTTAAATATCTCGGTCTTATACTTGATAAAAACCTGACATTTTCAAAGCACATTAATTAATCACACTATTGAAAAAGCCCATACGAGACTATATAAATTATTTCCTATATTCAATAAGAAATCAAAAATGAGTACAGCCAACAAATATTTAATTTATAAAACTTATTTTATGCCATTACTATTATATTCCTGTCCAATCTGGTGTAGCGTAAGCGAGACAACTTTGAACAAATTACAAGCATTCCAAAATAAGTGTTTACGAATTATACTGAATGCTCCAATTTGCACGAGAGTATCGGAAATGCACACTAAATTAAAGCATCCATACATATCTGAAGCTGTAAGTAGCCAGTCCAACAAATTCTATGTAAAGTGTAGTACTAACATAATAAGGAAAATCGGCAATTACACACGACAATCACTCCAACTACAATACAAAAAATATAAATATAAAAGAATTAAGCATGCGCTTCTCTAAACTGCATGATTACCTAACTTGAAACCACGCTATACATTAAATTTTGTTTATTATCTTAAGCTATATAATAAGAATTATGTACACGAAAATATGGATATGTATAAGAAAATGTGTTATGTGTTTCACTATATATATATATCACTATACATTAAATAGATAAATTAGTAAAGTTAAGCAGGGTTTTTATTTGTATTTTTTCTCTGCAGTTGATTTCATTTTCTTATTCCTATATTAGTATTAATATTAAATCAAATATCGCACAGTATGAGCAATTATGTAAACTCGGTATGTGTACATAAATGGGAATTGTAATTTATTTATTAAGCTGAAATATACTTGTTATAATAATAATAATATATATGTATATGTATATATATATATATTGGAGAGTAGTGATTTTATAAATTATAAACCGAACAAAATCATAACAGCATTAAATCACTATATTGCGAAGCTTTTCGACAATTACGTCATTTTCAAGCATACACAATATATATATATATATATATATATATATATATATATATATATAGAGAGAGAGAGAGAGAGAGAGAGTGTCAGATGCATTGTGAGAAGTGTAAATTTATTTAGATAAATCTAATAGATTAATTGTGAGAGTCGTTTCACAATTTTATTGCAATGGCTTAATGAAATCGACGTTTGTCTGTAATGAATTCGAGTGAAATTTACTTTAATATAGAGGAAAATCGATTGTGCTATAATTTCGATAAAAATTCTCGAATATTCATGTTGGTACTTTTTAAATTTAATGCGTTTTTTCCCGTTTTAATTAGGCGCAGTTCGATACCGGTGAATTTGGTTCGTTAGAGATATATGTGATTGATGTATATATGCTCTTATACGGACGTATGTAATTTCGATAAAAGCAGCGCATACCGACACGCATCGAATACGAGTAAGTAATTTGCTATGTCGTAGAAGGCGGTTTCTTTTATTTATTGTTATTATCATCATCATTATTATAATTATTATAATTATTATTATTATTAGTCATCATCATCAGTATTGTTATGTTACTTTGATCATTACGTTTTAAAGATATACGGCGGATGTGTACGTTATGTCGCTGTTTAATTAGACATTCTTCGACCGAAACACACGGTACTTCCTTATTGCTATTTTCATCATAACTATCATCGCCGATATGTTTTTTTCGAATTATTTGAAAAATCGGACTGCGTCTTGTTATGTTTTTTTTTTTTTTTTTTTTTTTTAATATTATTAAATTTTTTTTTAAAGTGTCTTTATTATTCTTAAAGCTATGTAGAAGTTTTGAACAAGCTTATAATTCGGAGTTTAAAACATTCGCTTTTTATAATCATTATTATTACACGTTGATGGGAAAATATTTATTGCTACGCCGATGATATTGTACTTGCCGTCGATTTAAGGTGATGAAATTCGAGATATTGCACAAGGTATAATGCGAAGATCCACCAGCTACGGGACGTCAGTTGTTAATGGTGCTAAAACGAAATATATAATACACACTTCAGGATTTGGAAAGATACCGAAATATCACTACGGATAAAGTTATTCGGAGTAGACGATAGTCAGTAGACTAACGTGGAATCTTCAAGTACACAGTTAAACTTTCACGGTTATGCTGATCGTTGTATATTTCTAAAAAAAATCAGAAATTTAAATAATCTTTTTTATTATCTAAAATAATACTTTCCGCTTATAAAGACGTGCTTCATATCAGTCGGTCTTATGTATTGCATCATAAATGAGGATTTTAATGTAGAAAATAAATTTCTATCCGTATCGGATTTATATACGTTAATTTTGCCTCAGTATGTTCTTAAAAATGATACGTGTTCGGCGAGTATATATATATATATATATATATATATATATATATATATATATATATATATATATCATAATCATTTAGTCGTAACTCCACGTAGGAGTATCGTGATCAAGGTAACAGCTTCATTATTTTCTGTCTCCATCCTGGACGATCTTCGGCATCATGAACACATCTTGAAAATGACATTTGAGCTGCAGCGGTCCATCTGTCCATTTAATTGGTACTCTGCCTTTTGGCTGCACACCATTCATTCTTCCAATAACTATTGTTCTTTCGATTCCGTCATATTTTCGTATGGTGTGACCAAAAAATCTCATAATACGCGCGAGAACTTCTGTTGTTAATCTGCGGGTTGGACGAATTTATATATATATATATATATACATACATACATACATACATATATATATAAATTCGAATAGTAAACACTTTCAATAACACATTATTAATTTTTACGTATGATTTTGAATTTTGACGTGTAAAGTAATTAAAGAAAAGAACACCAATATAAATAACATTTGGAGAAATTTTTAATGATGTATATATATATCAACATTCTGTGTCAATTAAATTACTGTTATTTTAAAATATGGAATTCTGTTAGCATTAAAAGTCCATATATCTTATAGTAGAGGTGCTATGACTGAAAGTGTCAAATAAGCAGGATAAACCTGAACAACGGTTATACAGAAATTTTTTTAACCGCAGTCGGATGCAAATCGAGTCTGAGAAAAAAATCACGTGAAATTTATAATGCACCATATGACCTTTTCCCATGGAATATTTTGTACTGCATTTATGACCGAATACGGTCTCTTGTAAATATATTTAAAAAAAAAAACAACACAAACAAAAGTTGAGTACGAGACCGATGACGTCATTTCGTAGGGACATACCGACAATTGAGTCGTAGACGGCAAGGTTCTCAAATTCAAGGTTTTCAAATCCAAGGTCTTTGCTACTTGCGCGGATTGCGGCAATATTGTGATTAAATTTTATTGTCGGTTCCAGATCAAAGTAGGCCATCGATTTTTCTCCTTGGAAATAAAGAAAAAAGTAGAAGAAATGAGAATAATAAATACCCGTACACACACACACTATATATATATATATATATATATATATATATATATATATATATATATATATATATATATATCAGTATACTATTCAGCGATTCATTCAGTGCAAAAATAAAATAAGCTAGTTATACGTTGGCAATTAATGTTTTCTATTAGCCTCAAGCTGAAATTCTGGTATTGTTGTTAAATAATAGTCAAGGAATAGTGATGATGATGATAATAATAATAGCAATAGTTGTAGTAATAATAATAATAAAAATGAAGAAGGTTTTGTACCGGAACGAACCGTGACTTATCAAACAGGGGAAATAAAATGAAAAATACATTAAGGAGTTTCGATGATTACGAAGTGCTCTGTATGATAATGGGTACACTTCTTCGTTGATTAGTTGTGGCAGCAACGTTAACATAAAGAGAGAAAAAAATATGTATTCTATCTCGGCAGGCAGTGGAACAAGATGTAAAAAGATAAAAGCATCAACTGTATAGTAGTAAAAGTTGTGCGTTAGTAGATTAATGACGGTTATTGACGGAGATAGTTAAGTATAGTTGGTTCTAATAACAAGAACGGTTAGTGTATGTCTATACAAAGTGTAGGAGGAAAGAACTGGCGTACAAATGATGAACCTAGATACCCGCTGAATTAGCAATGCTTGCAACATAACGGTGTAGACACTCGCGAGTCACACGTAACGTCATGCACACGTTTGTACACACATACTAGTTTGTATACATATTACGCGTATATCCTATAAAATATCGAGTGTTGGGGTGAATGTAAATGTAAATATTATAACTTCTGAATTCGAACGACTAATTAATCTATATTCTTCCTGGGCAACCTGTAATCATCATCGATGTATTGTAGTAATCGATTCTGTACTTTTGGCTATTTTCTATAGAACGAAGAACAAGTCTGTCAAATATGGTGGCTGTTAGGAAGTTGATTTCTACAGTAAACGACTACTCTACCATTTGATCATCAAACCCATCTATACCTATGGGATTCAATATTGAGGATGCACAAAGTCTGCTAACCGAATGGTTATTGAGCTTAGTTAAAAAAGTTATTCGTGCAATTACCAATGCAGGTTGAAGGATCTGTGACTCCCATCTCCGGATTTTCGACTTTGGCGGAAAAGTCGTGTAAAAGTGAAGTGTAAGCAAATTAAGAAGAAATGTTTCGAATTATTATGAAAGAACTACACTCTCGACGTGTACTGTGTATACACCTTCTATACCGGCAGATAAAATTAAACCCGTTTGGACTTATGGAATTGTATTGCGAGGATATATATATATGTAAAAGTTTAATCCTACACGACGTATATGCGCGACAAAGTATCGTCCTTTGAGCTATCGTTAATGCGTATCGTTACTCTCGTAATGATGACATTCATCGTAATCTTGTAATGAAATTGATCGATGATGCGATTAAAGGTTTTTTAATTGCACACCAGAACAGTCTTCGCTTACGTACTAATGTTAAAGTTTTTAAACTTGCGGACACTGTTAAAGCGGTTCCAGCCTGTAGACCTAGAATATTGCAGTTGATATTACTTGTAGAAGCTTATTGGACGCAAATAACTTTGCTCGTATTTTTCCCTTAGACTTTATAATTATCGATTAACTAACCATTTAGTTAAGTTTGTTCTAGTCTTTTATGTATATATATATATATATATATTTACGGTTTACGATTTAGCCTATATCAGTCGATTCCTAAGTACGACTTCTCAAAGTCTTCTAAAGGAGTATAAAAACGTTTTTATTTAAATTCTGACGAACAGATTATTCATGTTTTTTAATTTGTACGTATTTTCATTTGTGACATTTTAAATTTTGAAAACTATTACATACTGATTATAGCTGATTTTATTTTAAATATTACAAATTCGCCGCGGTAAATTGTTTTATATTTAATAAGAGCTACTTAATTTTTAATTTTTGTTTTGTTTCACGAATATATGATTATTTATTTAACTTTTTTCGCTCGAAAAGAAACCGAGAATCGTTGTTAATTATAAAATCGAAAGTTACTGTCTCCGACTCGGCCCGCATTTTATAAATAACTGCGATAGTTTTGGAAGTTACTCGGATAATTTCTATTCGACAATTTTAAAACTGATCCCTGTTGTCTTTCTAAAATTATGAATTCAATTTTTTCCTCTATCAAAATTAATATAAATACCGTTATTACGCGTTTCACTAATAGTGTAATTATTATTTGTATGATTCAACCCATTTTCCTGCAGTTCAATTATCGACAATTAGCAAGTTAAGATGGTATATTATTGTTGTTATTATTCTTTTAGATGGACCTGTCAGAATTTTCAAACGTTGACGTAGCACTAAAATGCTACGTTCGAAAGATAAGCGTTGGGAAAACATTTGACTTTTTTTCAGATATATATATATATAGGTCAAGAGTTTTAGGACAGAAAATATTTGGCAACCCTCCCGATAACCTAGTTTAATTTTTGTCACCTTTCCCGTTTACTAGTTGTTTCGGTTTTTCCTTAAGTAAGACAGCAAATAAAAATATTTTAATAATCGACTTCAAATTTTTGCGAGTAATTATTGTTTGTTTGTTTTTTTGAGGGGAAGGGGGGAATGAATTTGTATATTGTTAGTCGATGTCGTACGACGTAATAAACGAAAGGTATTATCCGAAGAAATAGAATGAAATATAAATTATAACATTACGCAGATAAAAAATGTGACGTTATCTAATGACATATCGCAAGACAAAAGACGATTATAGATGGACCGAAGTCCGATTGACAGCCGTCGCACACAAGGAAGGTCTGTGACTAGGTGGAGGGATGATATTTAGAAATGAACAGGAATTATTCGGATTCGAGCCTCGCAAGATAGAAGACGTTGGAAATGTTTTGAGGAACGCCTACACCTAGCTGTGGGTTGATATAGGCATATCGCGATATCGTAATGTATAAGATGGAGAAAATTGGGAAATTGAAGGCCGACAAAACGAGCACTACCGGATAAGCAACGTTAGGTTTTAATATGTGTGTAAATTAGTTGTTTAAATTCGGATAATTCGTCTCAGTTGTACGAACGCAGCTTGTTCGCGATAAGTTAGTGTGTAATTTATAAAAGGGAAACTATATTTATTAACCCTAAAATTTCTTTTTAGATAATTTTCAATTTAAAATTGAGGCCTTTCGCGTTAACCGGTAAATACGGTTAAAATTTCGTGTACCATATAGTGGACATCGTCACTGAAAGGGTTCACTTATTATCTAACATTCGTTTACTTATTCTTATTCTTCTTATCGTATGTTGGTCAGCTCATGTTCCTTTTTCTGTTTCACAATATTTAACAATCTGACTTGCCCCGTCCGTCATTCTATTTATATTAATCGTTTACATTAAAACTATTATTGAAATTAAACTTCTATTGGCGCGGTTTATATGGGGAGTTACCCGCAAAACTAGCGAGCGAGCTGAAATAATAGACGGATATATTATGTATATATATATATACATATATACGTATATAAATATATATATATACACCAACACCCGCCTATCAAACCACGTTTTGTTGCGTTACTGAGGATGTAACAGTGTAAAATTTTTACGACGACTCAAACCCGTTTAGGAAAAGACAGCCATAAGATTTATGCAGACTGACCACCTGCATCCTCGTGTGTCTCTTACCCTGTCACTACTGGAATCACCTGGGCTGAGGCTTAGACTGCTTATTTGACTAACGTCTTATTCGTAGCTGACCTACATATCTGTAGGCTGTTCCATTATCCGCTACCTGCGGACGCACTCCATACCGGTTAGAGTTTCGGCTCCCAGAAGGTACGCTGTACCCCCAGAGTGGAAATTTTAATTGATATAATTATCTTGATATACGCGCCTATTCGTCTTTGCGACTCATTTAAGAAAGTTTTTATCTCCGATAAGGAAATTTTTGGTATTCCGTAAAAGATATTGTAAAATTTGATTATTATTAGGTGTTTAATTAGGAATAAATTTTCCTTCCTCTTCTAATTATAATTATAGTCGGATGAATTTAATCTTTTCAACCTCGTTATTTTTTTTTTAGCGGTAGTTTTACTCAAATTTTATTCGAATTTCACGTGTATTCGGTGAATTTTTCTCTTCCTTACGAACATGTTTTTTTTTATAATACCGCGAAGTTATCGAAGATGGTAATTACATAAAAATATACGCCCGATGGGAAAATCGATTACCGTTATTTATATATATATTTTATTTTTTTAAATTTGAAATGGAGTATGGCGCGATTAGTCGTCGGTAGATTTTGTCTCGTAAATAAGTCGAAGACTTATTTTTCTAAAAAAAATAAAAATAAATATATATATATATATAGGAATTACAATTTTTTCCAAGTAATTAATTTCCAATTTACCCGTTTAACATTTGCGAGGAGAACTAATTAGAGTTAGCTTTATTACGTATTATCTTAAAATAAATTTGAAAGTCATTTCGAATCGATATTTCATCGTGTCTTATAGGTAGAAATTTTTCAAAACACGGAAGTTTACATTTAATTATTATTATTTATACTTCTCTATTATATCGTAGTAAACATCTTTCGAGAACCTTGAGTTAACCCGGAAGGTCCGGTGTTTTTTAGTATTAACGGCTCGCAAGACACTGAATCATATAGTCTAAAACTTTAGGCGCTTTATCTATATATTATATTATTACAGGCGATTGAAGAACTAAAAGTTGTTTTGTCCAAATTTGGACTCGGTTTTTATTTGTCTATTCAGTCATTTTCTTCGGCGTCGCGCTAATATATTACGAACTTCGTGATGTCTACTCAAATCTGACCGGCGGCGGTCTATTACACATACTCGAATGTTAGTAGGTTAGATTTTAAAAATATTAATGGCTTCATTGACAATGATCTTTGGCGACCTTTTATTATTTCGTTAAAGAAAAATATAATTTTCCCCTTAGTGATTTCTCGTTTTATCGTCGGAAAATATTTTTTAAAAACTAAATTTTAAAAATCTCGTTGATTGATTCTTATTTCTACGTATTAAAATAAAATTTCGATACGGAATATTACGATTTATTATTTCAAATAAACAAACAAATATTTATTTGCAATTCGTTAATATAAACGATAAGTTAAAGATGCATCTAATGTAAAAAATTAAACTAAAAACTCGATGATTAATAAACATTTTCATAAGCGGGAAAAAATATATTAATTAACTTTAAACGATCGATAGAAATCGCTTATAAATTAAACAATTAAAAAAAAAAAAAGAAAAGTTGAAATCGCTAAGATTTTTTTTCTTTATGAAAAATCGAAAAGTTTTTTAGGCGGTTATCGAGTAATTTAAAAAAGATCCAAAATATAGAATGAAAAAAATATTAATTTGATATTAAGGTTCACAGAGATTAGCAAAATGAGGAATAGTATTAATAAAACAATCTTCAATCGGATTGTTTTATTAATATCGTTCTATACGTTTTGCCGATTTTTGCGAATTGTATAATCTTAAATTAATATTTTTTCATTTTATACTTTTCATCTTTTTTAAATATTCACTACTCGATGATAACGGCCTAAAAAACTTTGCGATTTTTCGTAAAGAAAAAAAATCTTAGCCATTTCAACTTCTTTTATGTTGTTTATTTTAATAAAAAAATCACTATTTTCGACATTATTCAAATTAAGAAATCACTTAAATATATACAAATAACGAATCTCTCTACATTTATACCGTTCGTTATAAACAACTTCTTCCCTCCGAGTTGACACACACACACACAGTAGAGTAGCTGTTCAGGCGGACTAGTGCTGACCAGTAACTCCCTCATTTCATAGATAGCCTAAACAGGCTAAACTGCGGAAGTAGAATAAAAAATAAATAAAATAAATAGCTTAGTAATGACAAACGATAATAAAATAAATTATTAATCGTAACGATAATAATAATTATATATAAAAAATTACAACGTTAATAATAAGTAATTTGTAATTTAATCGTATAATCTTACAGACTAAATATATTTTTAAGAAGGCATTTAAAATCAATTCATCTTCGAATATTGTTAATCCATTTAACGAATTAAAAGTATTATTCGATATTATTGAACAAAATACTCGTTAATAAAGTTAAATGGAAGAACGATCCCATTCGAATAAAGTGAAATATCTTGGATTACATATATGGATGAACGTATTCTAGCCAAACGGAAACAACTAGACCTCAAACTGGGCTGTATGAACTTGCTGATGAACAAATACTACTGTCCATCTAAAACCGATATGTACTACGGAGTCAAAATCTTGGACACAGCCACCGACTCGCGAATGAAACAACATAGTCGAAGGTCCTGAGAAGTATTGTTAGAGTACCATGTTCGCAATGATGTCCTACATAAAGATTTACATATTCAGACTGTAAAGGAAACCTTCAGAATCTATAGTTACAGATATATTCGCCGACTCCATGTCAATCCTCTTCTAGGCGCCGTTCTCAAAGCGTACACTTCCGACGTCTTAAAAGACCTACACAAGTAGAAGAACTGTTTAACCGGTTTTTAATGAAGTCCGTGAAATAAAGAATAGCAGTCGTCGGGCAACATTCTAATAATACTCGTAAAATGAACATCAACACTATCTTAGGATAAATTGTACGTATATTTTATAATAATAATAATAATAATAAAATGAATTATATCTATTTCTTAATTTTATTATTTCAAATTTTTATAATAATTTTTATTCTGTTTGTTACTTTTCATTTATGTAAAATATTATTAATGTCTCGATTAATTTTTTTTTTTTGCAATATTTACCGTATACTGTTTTATTATCATTGTTTTTATACGAATTTAACTTCGTGTAACTAAATTTAAAATTTAACCATATTACTTTATATCTAAAACAACCATTACGAGCAGGACTATAGATGGTAACCAAATTTTTTATTGAAATTCTTGGGATGTTTCGATATTTCGATAGACGAATAATCCGTTGTTTTACATCCAACTGCGATAATACGAGTTTTGTTCGGACCAATTTTGGACAAAAGCGTGTGCGTATATTCGGCTACAGCTGAGTTTTGACAAATTTGAAATAATCGACGGATGTTCTTTAATTTTAGTAGATGACTTTGTCTAATATATAAGATCGTGTAGAATTTCAATATTTTTGATTTTTAGAAATTTAAAAAAAAAAATCAATTGAAAAACTAGTTAAATCGCTAACATTTATTTTCATGCGAAAAACACAAAGCTTTTCGGCATTTACGCCATTATCGAGTGAACAAAATTTAAAAAAAAAAATCATAATTTTAAAACTATAAATTAAAAATAATTACTTAAAAATATTTGATGGTGACGGTGAAACTATATTATTCCAAAAAAGTTTTGTCTTTTCTGTTTATTTTTTGAATTGTTGAAATTGAATATGTTAACATCGATATATATTTGTTTACTGATTTTGTTTTTTTATTAATTCGATATTGTTTTCTGGATTCTGCAAAAGTTTTATGCGGATGGAATTTTAAATTTTCATTTACCGTCGCAACGTACGATATCAAAATGTAAAATATAAAAATATACAAACACAACGATTTTTTAAAAAACACAATTTTACAAGTAAAATGAAAAATAAGTATCTGAAATATCTGATAAATCTTTTGCTCACTCGATAATGGCGTAAATGCCGAAAAGCTTTGTGTTTTTCACAAGGAAATAAATGTTAGCGATTAACTAATTTTTCAATTGATTTTTTATAAAAAAAATCTCTACGTTCACACATTATAAAAAATTTGGAAATTTTCCCTATAATGTGATAAATCGAAAGATGAATTTTTTAAACACTTTTCCTATTTTGTCGGTGACAATTTTCAAGTATTTTATGGCCAGTGTTTTTCCTCTCAATTATGTTAAAACTGAATTCGGCGATTATATTTTATCTAAACAAGTTCAATTTCTTTATTACGATCAACAACCTGCCAGGTTGTTAAAGTGTTTGAGCTTCACTTGTCTATTGTGGGATGGAAAATGATTTGACCGGGAATTATAGTATTTATTTGTACGCGTTGATTTTAGTACATATAATCTTTTCTTTTTTTGCATTTCCTTATTAATATATCTAAAAATACCGAACTGCCATTTTATTCTTTTTCTATCGTGGAACATGCATGTATAATTTTTGATATCGTTATTATTAATGATTTATTTTATTATCGTTTATCGAATTATTAGTGAAGTTATTTATAACTCGAAAATGGCGTTACTGTTAAATAGAAAAAAAAAATAGTGATTACACTTTAATTTTTGTTTGTCCACTTGATAATGGCTTAATAGTCGAAAAGCTTTATGGTCGTTTTATATATATATACATACATGAAAATTTAGCGATTTTAACTATTTCTGTTTGTTTATTTGTTAACAGACTACATTCCGTACTGTTTAAATTAATATTTTTATTTTTAATAATAATATAATCGTTACCGGTTTGAATGCCTTCTACTACGTTATCAAATCGTCGGAACGACATAAACCCGATTACATTTATTCTAGTCCAGTCGATCGTTGGTAATTTTTTCTTCTTATGGCAGCCAGTCAGTCAGTCGTTGCACGTCAGATGGTTGCCGGGATAATAAATTAAGTTGTTCCATAACTAAAGATGCACGTATATATAAAAGCATCGTGTATTTTATAAAATATATATAACATTCGTGCATGTAATTGTTGTACTTTTTTATATTCCGTGACGAGACTTACCTAATAAGGTGGTGATATACTGTTCCACTATAAGGTGGGGTAATCACGAGTTTGCATTTCGTTTTTTCTACGACAATGTTAATTTCGTATATTTATATATATATATATATATATTTATTTATTTATATGCACCCTGTTTATATGTACACGTACGGTGTAAACCATGTAAGTATTATTTATATATATATATATATATATGTAATACGAGCATAATGAAATAACTGTAAAAGTTTAAGTACGTAAGAAGAGAACGAGTTTTTGTAAATTGAAATGTCAAATCGATCTGGCATCCGTTGTCTAGGGAAAAATAATTACCTCCGCGTGTGCCTTGTCTAGATGATGAGCTGGAAGCTCGTAATAAGTTATCGTTTTAATATTGCATTCCATACAGCTACCATTAATAATAGCCGATGTTGTTAGCACCGTTACCGTAGAAGATATAATGTTAAACCTTCTTCCTGTTCACGATATGCCTACGACACGTTAGTAATGTCGACTTTATTTAGTCTGCGACATTGTTTACTGGCTAGAGCATTCATTCCGGCATCCAATTAGGCTGATGCTATAATAAATTAATAATCGGATAAGGCTTCTGTTTACGCTGTAAAACTAGTTTTATTATTATTATTATTATTATTATTATTATTAACACTTTCGTTATGGAATAGGAAATATGGAAAATTGAAAAAACATCCGCGGATAGTCATTAAAGCTTCCGGTCATCGACCTTCGAATATGATTATTTTCGGTAAGAAATTATTCTATGAATTCGTCAAGGTTCATGTTCTAAAATTTCTTATATAAAAGGAAACGCCGTTTCTTTAATTTACTTTACACTTTTTATTCGAAAAGAGAAAGTTCAAATTTATGAACAAAATAGATCGACGAACGTTTAAATTAATTTAAAAAAAAAAACCGTCTGATCGGCGATTAAAATTGTTTTATTCTCGGTATTCGGTGGAAAACGTTCGGCTGAGAAACTTTTGAATTTGAACGTGAAGTCATCCAGCCGAGATTATCCAAACGAGGTGGTTCTACCGTTTCTGGCTTTTTAGTCTTCTTCTCCAATCCGATCTTTGAGCAGTCAACGATGCTTCGTGTGGATTTAATCCAATTAGTGATTTTATCTGGTCAACTATACATCGGTTAGCAATCCATCGGGGAAAGTTATTTTCGGCCGTATAAAATTTGTATTTATAAAAATCGCATCGAAATAGACAACAAATAAATTTTGATATAGCTGAAATAAAATTCGTCTGTGCGTAGGTACTGGCAACTTAGTCATTAAAATTCAGATTCCGATTGAAATTCGAAATCATTTAAATATAAAACTCTCCTATAATAATGCGCGAATAGCAAAATGCAATCGATTGTTTGCTAGCGTTACAAACGTATCGCACAACATTCGTACACATACACATGCCCCATCTACATATATGCAATGAAAATTATAATCATAAATAAATAAATAAATTGATGATATTTTTCAGATCGTTAAATGCTGTTTTCGCCATGGAAATTCATGTTCTTGCCAACTATTTAAATTCGTCTAAATTTTCTATTTCTTGATGACCGATTTTTATCTTGATGCTTCTTTGAAATTTCCATCGCTTTTGTTTTCTTGGCGTTAATTTTCATACCGTGTATTTTACGCCTGTACTATTTGATCTAATCGATCGATCATTTTCTGCGCTTGACTCCGCTATCAGAACTTTTCCATCTGCGTAGCTTGATTCGGCTGCCGTTTATTTTAAAACCCATTTCTTCAATTCCGGCTTCTTTTTTAATTTCCTCCGCGTATACGTTAAACAATCTAGGCGACTAAATCCTTGCCTTATTTCCCCTCTTTATTTACGCATGTATTTTTTGAGTAGTTTGTGTCAATCTTTATACGAATGTTTTATTATGCCCAAATCCTTGTTATATTTCTGTAGTATTGCGACCATTTTACTATTAACGCGATCGAATGCTTTTTCATAATCTATTAAGCATATTCTACAAAATAATCATAATAATAATAATCAAATCAACTCTCGTTTATTTCTAAAATAGACGACAAAAAGAAACCTAGTTAAAATCGTTAAAATGTTTGTGCGATTTTTTATGAAGAAAAATTTTAGTGATTTTAACTTGTTTTCTGTCGTCTATTTCAATAAAAATATTCCACATTTTTCAAATAATTTATTTCTTCTTCTGAAATAATAGTTAGATATAAATTTCTTAAGATTATTCATATACGCATAACTCAAATTTTCTTATATAATATACACAACACGACACGCGATAACACACATATGCATATGTATCCGCCGCAAACACATTTTTTTGTTTTAAGGTAGTACCACAACTTAGGTTAGAGACGCCGAGGATAATTATTCAAATGGGCGGGTATATGTTTATTGCTTTCAAAAATTGGATGATGTTTTTTAAGATCCTCCGAATTGTCGGATAGCAACGCCGCATGTGTACCGAAATACAGCGACTGGGACTGAATTTTTTTTTACACTCGAGTACACACTTTTGCAATATATATATATATATATATATTCATATTCGATGTACAGTATAGAGGGTCCCATTAACTCGAAAATGGGTGGGGCTCATTCCCCCCTAACAATTCTGCTCAAGTCGAAAATTGATGAACGAACTTAGCGCGTTTTCTTGTCGAGACAATTTTGCTCGACTTTCCTGCGATTTTTGTCACTTGCCAGCAAGCTCGGTTAACAATAAGGGTAGTTGAATTGACGAGGCATTTTTACTATTAAAAAATTTTTGTCCCTGTTTGCATAACTCGCGTCAATTAAATACCGTTACGCGACGATGTCGACATACGTTTATATGTTATAATATTGTTAATTTATGAATTTCGGTTCTTATCTAAAAAAGAATAATAGTTAAAATCGCTAAATTTTATATAAAAAAACGAAAAAGTTTTTTATATTCGAGTGGACGAAAAATATTAAATATAAAAATATATACGATTTAAAAAAATATATAAAAGAAAAAAGAATATATCGTTTCGTTGTTTCTTTATTTTCTTTAACAATTTCTTTACATTAATTTATAAAAAAAAATTAGGTCGTTCAAGTGTTAAAATAGTCGAATAATTTTAAAACGTTATTTTTCCGTATTCCGTCTTCGGTTACATGCTCTTCAGTCGACTGGAATCTTTATTATATTATTATCTTACTTCGAGTAATTTGTTGAATTTTTTTTTTTGAATTTTTGAGAATATTTAATTAATAATTTTCTCGATTAATTACGATATCGACTGTTTTTTTTTCTTACGTTATTATAGTATTTATTTATTATTTTTTTTTTTAAAACGTATATTTGTGATAAATGTTATAATGATATATACACTCATAATCACACCTCATGTATACACACAACAACACAACAACACTCGTACGACATAATACAATTGTTTTAATACTACTTATCCCGTCAAGTTTTCGCTTGTCGACGGGTAATTACATTTCTTATGATTTAATATTATACATTTACACTTAATATAAATTTTTATTTTGCTTACATTTATTATATTGATTTCTTTAATTACCATTTATTTATATAATTATAACTCATTTACACTCTCACATACTCTCTAACTTAACTGCCAAAGTGAGCTTAAGTACTGATCAGTACCATGCTTACATACACACACACATAGAATTCATGTATACATCTGTTAGAGTAGTTTTAATTCATATTAACTTTCAATTTGCAAACAATATATTTCCACTCTAATCATCCACATATAGACTCCCATTTACACCAAAATTTTAATTTTCCAATCGGTAGTAGAACCCTGACATCCGCATTGTATCATTCTATATTTGTATTTCATAATCCTCGTCATTTCATTATTCTTATAGTATTTTATCCACATTTTCCTTATTTTGTAACCATTTTTTTAATTCACATTTTAGTTTCCTCTCCGAGCTTTCGTTCAATATTTCTTCCGGTATCTCGTTCATCATACGCGGCAATATGTATATATCTGTCTGATTTCCATGCTTCGATTTCGGTATTTGAGTATGATATTTTTGTATCTTCCTTAGATCATATGTTATTTCTTTTCTTTCCCTAACTTTTACAGGTTTCCGATTTTTAATATAATCCAACATTCTAACCATTAAGCACAGTCCTTTTATATCCAGCATGTTTTCCTTCTAATAATAATAATTATTTTCTATAATTAATTTACGAATTGCGTTCGGTATAAGGAGTAATTTATTTTTACAGATCGATAGGTTGTCCGTCGTACAATATTAATGCGTATATTATTCAAAATTCAGCTATATTCTTTTAGTACGTCGGAAAAATTGTTTCACTGCCGTAGTAGAAAATTTAATGTTGAAATATATGCTCCCACATATATATATATATATATATATATATCTATATATATATATATATATATATATATATATATATATATATATATATATATATATATATATATATATATATATATGTACATAACTTTTACCTTAATATTATCGTGTTTACACAGTTGTCATACTGACGTTCGCGATGTTTGTACTGTCGAGAACTAGCATTTCTACTGGAAGATTGATTAACACCGACACGGAATATCTAAGAAGCGAATGAAATGTCTTATTTGCTATTGTATATATGTATGTATATATATAAATGAGAGAGAGAGAGAGTAACAGGGTTATTTGTGAATAAAATGAAATATGGAGATTATACATTGTAATCGTGTAATCCAGCTGACCACGATCTAGTCATTCTTGAGCAGCGCCCATTATATGTTACTCAATAATGACACCCACATTTGCTTTTTAACGAGTGGGCCGTACATGACGCAGAAAGAAATATTTCTACACAATCTTGATGTATATATATATATATATATATATATATATATATATATATATATATATATAATATACATAACTTTTTTACATATTAGTTTCTAATCTTTCTTGTTACTCGTTCTATTTTGTATTATCGAATCACATCGTTTATCGAAAATAATGAAAAATTCTTAACTTACGTAATGTATATATGATCGTACGTAATGGCGATTTATCGATGCTGCTTTTATAGTTCAGTTTTACAAACGTCGGGGTTAAAAATTAACACGGATAAAACAAAAGCGATTTTATTTACTATGCAGAGTTAAAAGCCCCTGATTGGCGGAATTTACCGTTAAAATAATAATAGTATTCATCTTCGCAATATAAATTCGCTATTTAGGAATCAGTCTGGATACTCGTTTAACATTTAATCGTAATATTAGTGATATAACAACCACGAATACGTCTAACTGCGACGTTGCATTTTGGTCGATACTACTATAAGCCGTGTATGGAAAGAAGCTAAAAGTATTATTAATGTAATTACGTAATAATCAAGAAAACGTTGAAAAGACAACATAAGTAATTAACAGGTAGTTAACACAGATTACAATTCGAACATATTACACTTTCTATTCGTTAATTAAGCGAATAACTTTTATTGTAATTTTCTCCCTTTAAATTATCGTATTTGTTTGCATATGTATATTTTAGGGCGTACGTAAATATTGTAAAAATAAAATAATTTTTAAATGGTACATCATTTTAAATTTATTTAAATTAAATAATTTATAATTATAGAATACAAATCATTTAATCTACACGAGTTGCTCCTAAAAACACAATGCGAAGTCCGAATGTATCACATAGCATTATATGTGGTTACATATAAGGAGTTCCTCATAATATATATACATATATATATATATATATATATATATATATATATATATATATATATATATAATAGCTGACTCGGCGAACTTTGTATTGGCCCAGGATCAAGAAAAGTATTAACTTATTAGCTGAATTTAAAAAAAGTATCGTATTATATATATATATATATATATAACCTAACGCCTATTGTATGTTCAAGATATATCACATGCTATGCTAAAAGCATTTTAGAAGCGGCTTATCAAAAATAATCGCTTGAAAATTTTTTCAAAATCAAAATTCAACGTTTAAACTGGCGATTTCTCGTTAACGGCTAAGCGCTGCCGAAGGTGGCATGTCGGCAATTTTTAAAAATTCGTAGCAATAAACAATTTAAATTGGACCGAATTGTAAATCTAAACCATTCTCAAATCAAACTGAAGACACGCAAAAAATTTCATTAAAATCGGTCCGTTCGTTTACGAGTTCGGTGACATACACACGCACAGACGAATTATATATATATATATATAAAAAGATATATATATATATATATATATATATGTATGTACATAAACAAATACGTGTTTCAGTATCAAGTTAAATAATTTTCATTTTAATTAAACCGGGTGCATTCGGAATTACCGGATAACTCCCACACATCGTGACGTAGAAACATAAAAAAAAAGTTCCGCTTTGCGTTGAATCTATGTTGCTTCAACATTTACTTCGATGACATCTTTAGTTTATATGGAAAGCATTACTCTTTTAACGACTATTGAAGCGAAAAATCTTATGTTCTTGCGTGTATTATTACGTCCGTTCCGGTTTGTGCGTGTGCGTTTATTATAGGAATAGGTTAGAGCGACGACACGAATAAGTAATGTCATTTAACAACTCCTCGGCCATCGGTACGATAATTTAAAGAGAAAACGAGCTAAATCGACTAAAGAATTTACAGTTAAAAGAAGATGTATCGAGAAGGTTCGATGGTCAATGCGCGGTGAAAGTTGACAGATTTCAAAGGAAAGCGATCGTAAACGACTTGAAACGAATGCGATAACAGTTCTATTCCCTGCTTCCCCGCAACGCTTATGCTTACGCTTACGCTTACGGAACGAATTAGGTTTATGTAAAGTAACCGAGTAAACCGAGTTCCGTGTGTAACAGGAAATTTTTAGAAAATACACACAAGTCTTTAATTAAGAACTCTCGCGAAGCTGATAATAGAATTTAATTCTGAAAAAACTGTAACATAACCGGTGAATTAGTAAAAACTGTGGCCTACTTACGCTTACAAAAAAAGACAACAAAAAACACGCCTCTTTTTAGTCGTTGAGAATTCCCTCGAATGATATTTCATTTTTAAAACGAAAAATAAATGAAAACCTTTTTAAAGATCGTAAATAATAAATTAACTTCCAATTTCGAACGCGTACAATTATTATCAGTTTACCTTGTAGTTGTGACGGGGTTCACGAAAAAAAAAAGAGTTTTTTTTTAATCATGATTTATCTCATCAATTTGATTTCTTCACATTGATATGTCAGCACTGGTATGTGCGATTTAGGATGTACATTAATAATTTCCGGATCAACTTTTCCTATTCGATATATTTCTAGTTAAATTTAATATCTTTCGTAATATTCCGAATGGTAGTTTAAGACCGGATGTATTCGTTAAAATTGTACACTGAACTGCCTCTCGGTTTGGAAATAGATTCGTCGATTATCAAAATTCGAAAAATTTTTAGCATTTTTTTATTGCTTTTGGTAGTTTCCATTTTTTGTAATCGACGAAATTTAATCTCAATTTCGAAAGCGTTTTACACGAAATGTATAATTATTTTTCATGCGATCGTTTTCCTTAATATAAATACGTAAATTAACCGGACACGAATGTCCGTGGCAGGGCGTATTTACTGGTTTCGTCTATCATTATGAGACATACTTCAAACATTAGCTATTTATAACTAAACACCATCTATCCGGGTATATAACACGTTTTAATACCAAATTAACAGTTATCATTACGATTGCGATATGTCTTTTTATCAATCCACTTTTCGGAGTGTCTCCAATTTTTTTTTTCGATTCCCCTTTCGCGGTTCCCCGAACTAGTTGGTGTACAACCGGCTGTTTTTACAATATCATCTTTCCATCACGTTAGTTGCTCTTATGGTCTCCTTTTATGTTGTTTAACTGTTTTATTATGTATAGCTGACACGATTATGGCAAATCGCGTTGATGAAGGTGCCGATACCTTTGTTAAGCATTTTTTTTTTTTTTTAATAAACATTAGAATTTTGTTCAACAATTATTATATTTTTTTCGGTCCCGTCCTCTATGCGAACGCAACAAAATAGCGCGCGTGTAATGAAATTACTGTAAAAATATACGTATTATTAAAAATTCTCGGTTTCCCTCGGTATTAGAGTCTTTGGTTCAAAGTGATGTGTATTCTATTTGTACATGGTTAAATAAAAACAAGTTAATCTTGAATTTGAATAAAACTAAATATATGATTTATACGTACACCAGCCTTATTACATTGAAAACACTTTTAATATAAATATCAATAATGTGGCACTTGAACGTGTTTATGAAATTAAGTATCTCGGGGTGGTTCTTGATTGCAAATTAACTTGGCATAAACATACCGAGTTCCTTTCTAAAAAATTAAGAAAATTAAATTATCTTTTTTATTATCTGAAGCAATTTTTTTCATCTACACAGTTATTTCGTCTGTATACTTCTTTGTACCAACCAGTTTTGTGCTATGGACTTATGCATTGGGGTGGAGCTGGAAAGGTATATATGAATGTCATACAATCACTTCAAAACATGTTATTTAACACCATTGGTAATGATAAGCAATCCTGTTGGAAAACTCGTCCTCTCACCGTTCGTGAATTATATGAAGTACAATTACTTGTTTTCGTGTTTAAAAATTTTAAATTTTTTTCGATTGAGTTGCATGGTGGTAAAACAAGGTTATCCTCACACGAGTTAGCAAAGTTACCTAAATTTAATAAATTTCATACCCGAATCCAAGCTGTTTATATGGATGCCACTTTGTTTAACTCAACTAAAAATTGATCTTAAAAATTATAAACGACGGCGTAAGTCGTTAATTGCATTTGTAATGTGTAAATAGGTAACGAGCTTTTCATATAATAATTGAAGTTGCTAACTGGTTTAAAAGTATTCGGTTGGAATTGTTAGATTGATGATTTTATTTTGTAAATTAAAATTTTTTTATTTGTAAATTAAGTTCTACTTCAACTTTTTATTATTATTAATTATTATGCGATTATGAGTTATTTCCTGTTACGCCTTTATGTATACACGGTTTTTAGTATTTATTTATGTATATATTTCTATGTTGTATATTTACTTTCGCGCGTTAGGTATATTTCTGCGGATTTGTAATTATACTTTAATACTTGGTTTATTTGATTGGCGGTGTCTGGGTGTTTGTGTGTGTTTACTTATATGTCTAAATCGATTTCGTTGTTTTTTTTAAAGAATGTTTTGATTAAGAAACTGTATTATTTAATTGAATTATATAACGTTACCTTTTTTTAGTGCGATGAAACGGATGTTAAATTTATCTTTATTTATTTGTATAATCCGGCGTTCGCGCAATATGCGCATAGTCGGCATTTACACGTTATATATATTTTCTTTGTAATCTCGTATTTTAATTTGAAATAAATTTGAATTTTAAAATTCTTTTCATCTACGAGTCTAAATTATTAAGTATTTTAACGCGGATATGAATAATTATATTAAGCTTTGTTGATTTTGAGAACATAAATATTGAATATAAAACTATTTTTACATAATCGAAAATATTACTTTAATTAATATATAAATATATATATATATATATATATATATATATATATATATATATATATATATATATATATATATATGTATGCAGGGCGAATTAACTGTAATTCTAAGAATGATACTGAAAAGACATACGATGAAACTTAGTAATATATATACAAAAAGAGCTAAACTGTTTATTCATCGTATGAAAGCGGAAACCGAGAACTTAAAAGATTCGATTGATGAGCTCTCAAACTGCCGATAGTGAAATTAAAAGAATCGAGAATTCCGATATACCGAGAAACCCAGTATTCACATATATCTTAGTAAGAATAGCAAAAAAAAAATGTAACTGACCCGGGCATGTATCTCTCGACTTACGGACGGAAGGTGGACAAAAAAAATATTGAACGGGCAACCATGGACAGGCAAATGGTAACAAGAAAGATCTCCAAGAAGATGGTACGATTATTAATAGAATAAGTCGGACATATACGTGAAAATGTAAAACTCAAGGCAGATAACGGTGGAGAACTTAACCTACGTCAAATATTGGCGTTAGAAGATTTAAAGAAGAAGAATAAGTAAGTATATATATATTTGTTTTTATGTGTTTTTTGTGTCCGTGTGTGTCTGTGTGTGTGTGTGTGCATTTAGTTACTTTGCGAGAACTACACGCTCGTAATTAGTTCCTGTTAGTCAGAATTTCGTATATATTTTTTTAAACGTAACGCTCCATTTTACCTGTCTGTATGGTTATTTATTAGAATAAACGATGATGCGAAACAGCCAATTTTATATATGATTTCTAGGAAATGTGACGAATAAATTACAACCATAGTTGAAAAGCGTATATATAATATATATATAATATTATACGGATATATATATATATATATATATATATATATATATATATACATATATATATACATATATATATATATATATATATATATATACATATATATATACATATATATATATATATATAAAATTTTATATACATATATATACATATATATATATATATATATATATATATATATATATATATATATATATATATATATATATATATATATATATATATATATATAATTTTATTCGGAATCTAAACGGGTTATCGTACACACTTTATCCTACGATTGACTAAATGAACTTTGATTAATTAATGCCATAATTCTGACGTGCTTGAATACTACGTCAGAAAAAATTGTACTACACACACATTCACATATATGTTTGAATGTGTGTGTGTGTATGAATGTATATATTTATATGTATGTGTATGTAAATGAGTTATTAGAGATTAACGTGTAGAAAATTAAAAATTCGTCTATATCCGCCGGCTGAACATGAATATATAACAGCTGTCGTTTGTTTTCGATGAAATAAATTGTATTAACGACTCCTCTCGTACACGCCTTTTCGTAATTAACCTTTGAAGTACTTGCCCGATATTTTCTCTTTCTTAGAACTTCCTACTAGCAACCTCCTACGCGGGGGAATAGGAAATTTTTCGGTCGTGTTTCTTGATCAGTGTTACCGCGACTACAGAAGAACGTTTTTGTTTTTTTTTTATGTGCCTATTTGTTTTCAAATAAAAATCACCGAAATTTACAGTAATCATCTTCTTTATACATTTTAATTGACTTTTTATTTGCTTGTTATTATTATTTTGAATATATATATATATATATATATATATATATATATATATATATATATATATATATATATATATAATCATTATATCTTGGATCTTCAAATATCATCTACGAGAATCATCTTTACTTTTTTTATTTGTTCTCTTCTCTTATCGCGAGATTCGCCACGTGCGCCCGAACGCCCACATTTCAAATGCGTTTAATACATTCCGCGTTTAATGTCTCTGATGCATATTTCGCTACCGACATGACATAGCGTTGATTAATTCTCTGTTTCGTATCTATTTTTAATTTTCGCGCTATTCGAGTGCTCGATCTAATTTATTTAATATCTGTTCCGTCATTGGTGAGACCTCGCAAATATCTGAACTCTTTTACTATCTCTACCGTTTCTCCTTCAACGTTTACAGGACGTGACTTGCCATTAGAGGTTAAATCTCATTATTATTTTAGTTTTTTCAATTGTAAGATACCTACCATTGAATAGTGCGTAACGTTACATAGATCTTTTACTTATTATTTACGTTCTACTCTGAAATTTCCTAATTTTGGTATTTATCGATTTCGTCGATCGAACGTTATTGAAAGGCAGGATGAATCACATGAACAATAGGATTGTACGCATATTTTACGTCTTTTATTTGATCTATTTATTTGTCTATGTTTACTATTACGTTTATATTAATTTGTATATTTGAGTTAATTTATTCTAAATTTCTGACGTGCTCCTTCGCTCTAAGCATGTATATATATATTATATATATATATATATATATATATATATATATATATATATATATATATATATATATATATATATATATATATAGGGATATATCTCTTGTCTCACTACATTTTTCTTATTAAATTTTTAAAAAATATAAATAATTTTTTAATTAAAAATGAAAATCATGTTTCGTCTGTATTATCTTCGTGTCATTGCGAAACGATTATTACTATCTCCAATTGTTCCATAATTAATCGGGAAATAGAAAATTTAGAACTTGAAAGTAAATGTAAATATACGAATTTTATTTTGGCAAGTACGATGGTGGTCGTAACGATGAAACGGCGATACGTGTTATAGACGTTTATTTCGTAGAACCGCGCATGTACAGTATTGTACCTTCCGATATAAAAATTAGGGTTTAGCGACCGATATCGAGTGGTTGAAGCGAATACGAGTATGGTCAAATTGCAGCGAGCCCAACGCTAAAGTAAAGGAAAACTTTTACGGCCGAAATCCCGAAGCATATTTCTGCGTAATATGTACGGATGAAAGAACAAGTGCCGGCGGATGGAAGTACAAGTTCAGCAGCGTGGTGAACACATTGAACCGAATCCATTCAGGTTGTCAAAAAACGAAGACGAATTCAATTTAAAGAGTTTCGGCCGGAATCAGTTGTAAGTGTGGCGAAGGAAAAAGTATTGAACGTGCGAAGGAGACTGGCCGAGATTCGATATCAATATAATGAACGCAGACCGCTAAACTTTAAATCTAACAAAATTTAATGACTTGAAATTAAATAATAATAATAATACACTATCCGTAATACGAAGCTCGGTAAAGATCGAACCAAATATTGCTGCGGTATTTTTTGGCGACGACGTTAATTAATAATATACAGAAAGTCTAACATGAACTGAACGGTACAGCGTCAGGTAGAAGATTTATAGTTACATATATTAGTAATTGCTTATATGTACAAAAGTATGAAAACTAAGCTTCCCCCCCGCGTAATAACCTACAACTGTTAAACTGCAAAGATGCTTAAACGTACATAACAAAAAGAAATACCGCAGTTAGCGGGATAAATTTCACGAAAACAAACCCACACCGAGAGTAAGATTAATAAATAAAACGAATTGTTGAGGAAATAAAATTATGATAAACGATTTAAAATCGGCACGTGACCGTTTAAGTAAATTGCGCTAGATCCGATCATGTTTATATGTTGTATTGCGCTAGATCCGATCATGTTTATATGTTGTATTGCGCTAGATCCGATCATGTTTATATGTTGTATTGCGCTAGATCCGATCATGTTTATATGTTGTATTGCCCTAGATCCGATCATGTTTATATGTTGTATTGCGCTAGATCCGATCATGTTTGTATGTTGTATTGCGCTCTAGATCCGATCATGTTTATATGTTGTATTGTGCTAGATCCGATCATGTTTATATGTTGTATTGCGTGTAACTAGTTGTTTCAAATCTCGATGTCTTGTCTTTTATTAACGGCGGAACAATCTCGGAGGGGGGGGATATTTTTAAAACCTTCAAAACTTGTATTGTTACAAAATATACCAGGGGAATAATCTTGATATAAGATATTAAAATTCGTCTAACGTTAAATGTCGAAGATGATTCGTTAAGTTTCGTACTTCTAAATTGATTAGCGTATCAACCAACCGGTTTGTTTATTATTTATTACAAGCTGGAAAAAAAATTGCACGCTTCAACGATTAGGTTAATAACTTTCATCGATGGGCGATGGGTGTGTGTGGTGGGAGATGATATTATAAGTAGTTCGAATAACGAACGATTTAATTTATTCGATAGATCAAAGAGATGTCGGGAACCGCGAGTGTTGTTGCGTCTAGTTGAGGATAGGGGCGCTGCTCTCGATTAATGGTAATTATTACGACCTTCGCGTATCTATCAAGTAGAAGTGAGTGTAGATCGGCTAAATAAAACTGGTTTACCACTATCGGTCGTCATTATTTGATTAGAGGCGTGCGAATTACCAGATATGATCGTTGAAATTCAATCGGCCGGTGTATCTGTCATTTCTTCTGCGCGTAATCATAGTCATCGGAAAGTCTATACGACGTGTATAATGTATTATTATCGCCTGGAGTCCCTTATGTGTAAAATACGTGTGTGTGTGTGTGTGCGCGCGCGCGGATAAAACGTTACGAGCCAGTTCGCCCCACAAAGAGATTAAGATCATTATCATTTATTACGTGGCCCAAGCGATTAATGACGAAAAATTTGAAACGCTGGAATTGCGATGATTGGCACGTTGCACGTTACGAAATGATAAATTTTAATTATTTCTCTCACTTTTTCTCTCCGATGTCAAACACAAACACAATACACACGTTCTACACGTAGACAGATAGACAAAGACAGAACGTATGAGAGTTTCATCACACTCAATTGATTTTCTTTGGTCACGAGTGCTTATTATTAATGTAATATATGGTATTCATATATATATATATAATATAATATAATATATATTTATAAAAAAGAAAAAAAATCTAAACAAAATTGTAGTAGTTTGCAAATTTTGGCTACCGTATACCGTAGCGATTATTTTTACCTATATTTTATTTCAAATAATTCCGAGACAAAAATCGGAAATCGGTTTGATAAAATAATTTTATTCAGTTTAAGCCTGTAGTCAAATTACCGCTAGTGCTCATATTTGTTACACTTATATATGTTGAACATTTTCTATTTCATTACTCTTGTAGTTGTAACACTTATTATCTCCAATTATAATAATATCCAATTGAACAACCACAGTTACATATCTGAGTCACATAGTCATTTACTGTAATGTTAACTCATAATGACTTGGATTGAATTTTGTGCCTGCCTGCGATTTATTAAGTAAATTTTAGGCTTCTGTCTCGCGAACACCCAATCAAATTTTATATATTTTGATTTTTTTCCCCGTCGTCTTTTTCTCGACACTCATTCAAATGTACGTTAAAAAATTGAGCTGGATTGCGTTCACCGTTCGATAAGGTTTGAAATTTGTTTTTTACTGCATGTGTTGATAAATATAATTAAAATTTCAAATCTCGAGTATCGTTTCGATTTGAGGTATTGGATCTTCCAGAAATGTTCTAAAAATCCTATAAAAAAATTTCAAAAATTCGTTTAAAAAAAACAAAAACAAAAAACCATTAAGGGTATTCTGATATTTGTCTAAACTGACATTTCTAGCTAAACTCCGATCGAGCAAAATTCATCGTATATATAATATATTTATATATATATAAATAAATACAACACGCGAAGTACACAAAATTAAATCAGATAATCTACGATGAAATAATGTAGTTAAATTAAAAAACAAGAAAAACTGCAACAATTAAAGAGAAACAAAACAAAAATAAATATCCTGCAATTAAGCTGTGAAAAATTGATTACTCTTAATTTACTTAATAATTAAAATAAACAAATATACGAAATAAAAATAAGTTAAAAGTCGGTGTTTTAGTCGGCGATTTTTGCAGCGCGTATACCGGTGATTACGTAAGCTGGCCGTATTATAGAGTCCGCTACGACTTTAATTTATTTTCATGCAATTTTGAAATTTTTATATATATTTTTTTGGGCATGCTTGTTTATGTAGAAAAAAGAACTCGGTGTTTAGTTGAGAATATAAATTTCGAATTCTAGCAAACCTGGTGTGGCATTAAGCGAAGTTCTGCAGTTTTGTAACGAAACATGCGTATGTTAACACGCGAATTTTTTTATTTGTAAATCAGGGAGGCTGGGATCTTCGATCGACTATAGGTGAAAGAATTCAAATAGGTTTGTATTTAATACGATTGTTGAAGTACAAACTCGATTTCAGAGTGACTCCTAAAAATACGTTATACCTTTAACCTATTTAATATTTTGACCGTTGATCAAAATTTCGTGCAAGGGTAATTTTCTCGAAAAAATGGTCTCAATTTGCTCAAGTTTCAGCTTCCAACGTTTATAATATTTACAAATAGTGAAGGTAGAGCTTTTTGTAATCTATTATAAATTGTATCTATATGAATCATAGGGGCCAAGTCGTCTGCGTAAAGAGCAGATTTAATAGATGGAATTTTTAGGTAAATCATTTAATAAAAATAGAGAAAGATAAGGACCTGACACACTATGTTATCCATTATGAACTTTCTCAATAATCTCTCGTTCTTTTGACTGTCATATTTATCTTATTACATGCTCTAACAGCAGTTTTATTTTCCGTTAATCGATATAATTTATTAAATTTCCTTTGTCGCGTATTCCGTTCAGGATTTCGTTCGTAGGTCTTTTTTTGTCCAATACTTTTTTTTTATTATTATTTATTTATTTACGTGTCACGCGCAGCAACTAATGCTAGAGACACGGAAAGAGGATTATAAAGTTGTAAAGGGGGGCAAAAATTATATATATATATATATATATATATATAAATAATTTCAATAAATCGTAATGCTCAAAAAAAGAATTAAATAATCTGTTAACTATTAACTGATCATCGTACAGCATAAATCCGACGGTATTCCATAATGTCCCCGTTAACGGTTATAAATTTGACATTTAATCGGTAATCGATAATTGACAACTGCATAAGGATTATTGTTCGTTGTTTACTAGATACGAGTGTGTAAGACGGCTATAGTCGCAGTCATATTACTTCTCGGTTTCTGCTTAATTGATGTGAAGAACGCCACGGCTTAACGGTTTTATACGACGTAATTTGTTTTCTCTGTAGTAAGATTCTGCCAATTTTGTGTCATATATTTCCATAAAATTCGAAATTCTTTATTTTCCGAGCTCTTATACACCGATTTTCACAATTCGGTACACTCTGAACGTTCAATCGGTCGTCTATACTGGCATTCTTATTTGTTAATATCGATTTTTTCTCGATTATTAAATGAGTATTTATTTCGTTCTATACGTCATTTATATTTCGTTATTCGCTGTTATTATATAGGGTGACCCAGAGAAGACTGATCGGTTTGTTTTTAATAGCGTAGTTGGTAACACTGTTACAACGCAAATCACGTTTAGTGTACACACGAGAGATTTGTTTTCGTACAGTTTTATCAAGACATCCTTGTTTTGGGGAGGAACGTTGTTTTCGGCGTGAATCGATCACGAGACAGTGTGAAAAAAAAGTTTCGAAAAGTATTCAAAAAGTTACGCGAATTTTTTTATACCTTAACAGCCGCATTTACGAAACACGTCCACGAGATTTGGAAGACCTGAAAACTCGGATTTCCGAAGAAATTTTCAAACTTAGGCGACCTTTGTAAACTAATCTCTCAAGTTCGTATTTTTAAATAAAATTTCATTCGAAAATTTTGGTCGAGTAGTTTTTGAGTTATAATCGTCCGTCTTCCCCCGGGGCACCCTATACTTCCTAGATAACAATTGAGCATTATGTACTCTTGAAACTGTTCGTTCGTTTATCGTGCTTTTATTAATTTTCTTCGTCTGTGTTTTCGTTTTATTTATGCTTCACATAATAATTGCACATCATTTCATCCACTCGTTGAGTACGAAGTACTATTAATGAGTGATAAGATGGCTGATTAAATCGACATTTTATGTATCGCATAAATGTGTATATACACACACATATACATATATATATATATATATATATATATATATATATATATATATATATATGTATGTGTATGTGTTTGTACGTATGGGATAAAAGAAAGGCAATTTAAAGCTGCGGATATCAATGGTAGGAAATAGTAAGAAGTGAAAGTAAAACAGAAGACGGACAGTTATATTGTAGGACATATTGTATAACTTCGGTGCGGCACGTAAGGAATCTGGTTCGATGATTGTCGTCTGTTGTTGACAACGAGTGGGTGCATACGCAAGTTTATGTCATCTCGGCGGATACTTAGATTTGCCTAGTATTATCCACTCGCTGCTAAGTATGTCTAATCGGTCAATTAAAATGTAACACTGTTACGAATATTAGGGTTAGGTTAAGAATACACAACAATAATAATGACAATGACAATATAATAATAATAATTAACAATAGTAATAAACTAGGTCAGTTTAATAGGACGTTCCTAAGGATTAGTATAATAATGATAGTGAAAAAAACAAACAAACGAAACACAGGCGTTGCATAGTATCTTGTCAAAACAATCTTAACAGAGTTGTATCTCCTCCGGGATATTCTTAAGAGAATATTATATATACATCACCTTCGGGGAGTTCCCTTTTTGAAAAGATTATTCGATCTCTTCGCTTTCGTCCGAGGATTGTATATATATATATATATATATATATATATATATATATATATATATATATATATATATAATATATGTATAATAAACTCCTCCGGGCAACTTTTCACTTTCACGGCGGTGCAAGCGCGAATGCAACTATTGCTCCAGATAACGCGTTATATTACGTGTCGTAACAATGCTCTATTTGTCGCGCTTCCTACTTCTTTAAAAATGAAAACTTTAAACGCTTTCCGAAAAAGGACAAAAATCCAAAAAAAAAAAACACCAACATTCGTAATGATTACAAAACAATAACGGTATTACGCGTATTCTCCGTAGGAAGACAATTTAATTACGGAAAGGGTATGTTGATGACTTTCTTTCCGCGAATTATCTTTTATAATTTAAAAAAGACGGTAGTCATGCCAGGTGAATAGAAAAATATAAAAGCGCCCGATCGCAATGTTTTATATTCGTCACTTTCACCCAGTACGGATGATTCTTTTGCTCGTCTTACACGAAGACGTAACAACTTTCTCGGCTACATCGTGAAAGGTCGCGTCGTTCTTATATTATTTACGCGGAGGAGATACCGTGAGAAAATTGGCGTAATCTAATTAAAAAATAAACGCACTTCTGACTTGGAAATTTGACGAATTTGTGCTCCTATTAAGCAATGGGCAATTTCGAAGCGTACTTTTGATATAAACAAATGAACGAAAACAATCGAAATGTCGCGTCAGAATTTGTAAATCAAAATAACATTTAGAGTCTTTGTAATATGACGAAGTCTAAAAATCCTCTTGTTAATCGCGCACAATCTCTATCAACCATTACAGGATACATCTACTTCTCTTATTATAAGGGAATCGTATAGATGTGGCAGCCCAACTTACGAAGCACCGCCATCTACAGTACTTAACTGCAGCCTTAAAAAATACTTCAGATTTTAACCACAACTTGCAACAGAATTGGAATTCGCTATCACCGTACTTCTTGCTATATAGTCTAATGTAAACTTTCGGACACCACTTGTTAATTTATCCCGCGTTCCAACTACGTAGCATTCTGCAGACTTCGTATGGGCCACACATGTTACTCTCTTATAACCATCTATTCCTACGTACGGCTTTTTACCACTTTTACCTACTTTTAAACCTCTCTCCTATTCGTCATACACTGCTCTAAACTCCATCCCTATAGTCTTCATATCCGTATACCCTATCGTATTTCCTTTCTAATAGTCTTCGATTATATAATTCTTTTCATCCTTTAACATTACTTACTACATCTAATAGCTAAGTCATCAGTGCCGTAATAGACTTGAAAGTTACGGCACTATTAAAAAAAAAATCAATAGGATTCGATGCACACAAACATTCGTATACATATGAATACACATACACATATAAAAAATGTCCATTTTGAAATACATTCTGCGTTTGCGTAAGTTACGCGATATATGACATTCACTGGTTTCAGAATTCCCATATGTACGCTAATAGATATACTAAAAGATTTTTTTGTTAGTACGTTTAAGATTATAATTTTATTTACTGGGTAACACCTCTAGAAGGCAACTGCGCTATATATATATATATTTATATATATATATATATATATATATATATATATATATATATATATATAACACACTTAATCTACAACTGCCAAACACTCACACCACACAGGTTAAAACACAAAATACAGGGTCCGACACACAAAATCCTCTCAAACAACCCTCAAGATACATGTCTCCTTACGTTTCTAATAACCCTGATAGTTACAAACGGCATATCGAGCTTTACATAATATTTAAAAAAAAAAATTATCTAGCTCCGCTAACAGACAAACGCTTCCCTCGAACGGGCCCATCGGAACCGGTCCCAAGCTATCAATTGTCCAGCTGATTTTGGGGCTTTCTTTATTTTATTCGATAAATTTCGAATTTGACAACCGCGTGTAAGACTAGAAAAGACGTATTTATTTATTACTTCACTTTTTAATCTACAACTGTATTGTTTCTTGAAATTTAAATAGCGATATTATTTTCCCTGAATTAAGAAAATTATTCCCCATGCTCCCATGCCTCAATCGCTGAATATTTCGTATTAGCCGATCTAAATAAATATATTTTCTTAATTACAATATTTTAATTTCAGATCCAAATTCTAACATCATACCTAACCCCGGTCTTTTCCTGACTCGTTCAGTTCTTTCATCATCCCCACTATCACCGATATCAATACGGTCTGCAAATCTAAGATTGCTCGAAAATTTATGAAGAAATTTGTTTAACTCTTCTTTCTACCTCAAAATATCTACCGATTTTATCGATTATAATTCTTGCTCTCATTTCCTCCAAATATGTACGTATTTTTCAGTATAGATCTATAATTTTTGGGAACTGTTAAATCGAATAAAAATATATATATAGAAAAAAAAATATTGGCCCCGAAATTAACACACGCGAAACGTTCGGTACAAAGTATGCTAAATTTATGAACAGGAACAGGAATGTAGTATCCGTAATAGTGTACGTAATTAAAATTTGATATTAAAAAAAATGAAACCAGCAAAAAAAAAAATTATAATTTAAAAATTAAACCGGGAAAACAGTTCCTAAAATGTACAACTATACACACGGAATAGTAAGTTGTCATCTCGTTAAATAAAACATAAGTCACCGAGACAAAATATACCGCGAATGAAAAAAATTAGGACAGGCAACTCGCATCCATTGACGAACTGACACATATCATGGTAGTATATATATATATATATATATATATATATATATATATATATATATATATATATATATTAAAGGCCGACCGAAGGTTCGGTTTCGGCTAGTTTCGGCCAAAAAATCGAGTTTCGGCCACAGTTTCGGTTTCGGCCAAATATTAGCCGAAACTTAGTGTAATTATGACTCATTAATTGTCGCGCGTCGTTCGGCTAACTTCCGGTTATAACTTGTGTTTAATTATCAATATACTTATGGTAAAATTGATACTCTTTTATGTGATGAATGGAATGTTTTAACGAACCTCACAGCCTGTTTGAAATTTTTCTATGAGGCCACACTTGATTTATCATTTGATGACGCATGCATATCAATAGTAATACCTTTGATATCATTATTAAAGCGCAAGCTACAAGTTCGATTCGAAAAGGAAGATGATATGCTGACAAATATGAAAAACTCATTGTACGAGTCATTGAATACCAAATTTTCTTTTATAAGAAGGCACCCTTCATTGATGGGTGCGACAATACCGGACCCAAGATTTAAATCGAAATATCTCAATTCCAATGAAGTAGATGCTGCAATGAGAGAAATAATATCTTTTTTGACAGAGGGTGATGACGACGTAGAGGATCCTATACTTTCTGGTGGTGGAGAAAATGTTCCCTCAGTTTCTACAGAATTTGTATTGCCAGCCTCCAACCTACAGCGAGAAATAGAGAGTCTTTGGGATATACACGATAGTATTCCTAAACAGATGCAGGCAACCATATCTGAAGATCAAAAAACTGTTTTGGAAAAAATAATTCAATCTTATCTGTCGGAGCCATTATTGCAACGCAATGCTGACATATATTGTTATTGGAACAGTAGTCCATATCCTACCCTGAGAAAAGCCGTTTTAAGGTATCTTTCTGCTCCACCTACTAGTGTTCCCAGCGAGCAGTTGTTTAGTGCCGCTGGACAAATATACGCAGATCGTCGGAGTAACCTGCTTGGCGAAAACGAAGAAAAATTACTTTTCTTAGCGTACAATATAAGACTTTTTAATTACGAATATTAAATCTAATTTCAATTTATTATTTAATGTCAAATTGTGAATATTGTTAAATATTGCAACTATTACTTTTTATTGTATTTTACATGAGTTAATTGTCTGTATTTGTGTATAAAATACACCAGATTTTAATATACAATAGAAAGTTTAATATGTCTAAATAAGTTTCGGTTTCGGTTTCGGCCGAAAATAACACCGAGGCCGAAGATTCGGTTTCGGCTGAAAATCTTGTTTCGGTCGGACACTAATATATATATATATATATATATATATACGATGACCCAAAGAAGAAGGATGGTTTTGTTATTTGAATAGCAGTGTACGCACTAAAGATTCGTTTTTGTCCAGCTATCATGGCATCCTATAACTAGAAGGGGTGTTCGTTTTTATTTTCGGCACTGCGCAACGAGAGTTTCGAGAAGAATTCAAAGTTACGTGAC
Organism: Coronaproctus castanopsis; assembly: GCA_032883995.1. NCBI lineage: Eukaryota > Metazoa > Arthropoda > Insecta > Hemiptera > Monophlebidae > Coronaproctus > Coronaproctus castanopsis. The sequence continues at coordinate 224,032,340 of CM065053.1, forward strand.
GTAAACTTGTACCACATCTCGCAGTTAAATTTTAAGTTGTGTTGTAAACTTTCGACCGACAGCTTCTGCAACGGATAAAAAAAAATGTCCTGGACAAAAAAAAAACGATTCGTACCTCCCGCAAACATCGATCGAGTTCGGGCAGAGATTATTCGGAGTACAGGATGCTCTGTTCGTCATCTTTAAACCTGTCGAGTTATATATATATATTTATATATATTATTCTGACGGAAAAATTTCTGATATTCGTAAAGATTTTTTATTTTTAAGTAATCAAGTCGCTTCTTGACGTTAGGGCAATTTGAATTGAGCTTTTTGATTGTACAAAAAAATAATTATAATCAAAATCTGCGCAAATGACGAATCGTTCGAGTAAATTCCGTCGTAATTAACGAACATTCTAATATCGATGTTGTTCGGTATGTTCCTGTTAAGATGCATAAGTGAAATTTTGTATATATAAAATGGGAACGTTATTGTGGCGTAACGTATTTGGCGATTAAAATAAAAGACCACACGCTTATAATGTGTAATTTTTTCGCTGGAGGTCGCGGTGTTCGTTAAAATCCTTTAAATAATAATCGTCGGGAATATTTGATCATTTTCAATATCTGATATTAGTCGTCTATTTTTTGAAAAGGATATCGTATGTAATTTATATATCGATTGCTTAACCACGTCGTTAGGTTATCCCTATAAAAAATTATTAAGTAACTAATTCCATTCACACAAACGCGCACAAACACACGCACTTACATAAATATCATTAATATATATTAAATTACTCGGTATTAATTCTAAATGAAATATTACGTTATCCTCATTTTATATCCGTAAACAACGTTTGTTATACAATACCCCTATATTAATAGTAAATATTAATTTTCACCGAACCAAATTCCGTATTTTATTTTTATAATTCGAATAACCCCCGGTACAATTTGTTACGGTTGTCTTATATATATATATATATATATATATATATATATATATATATATATTTTTTTTTTACAAATTAAATATGTTTGTAGTATTAAAACACCACTAGCACTCTTATAGTACAACCCTTTTAATACGTATGCAATAATTCGTTTTCATCGACTATTATCGTTTTAATAGTGAATATGAATATTAATTTTCACTGAACCAAACTCCATATTTTATTTTTATAATTTGAATAACCCCCGGTACAATTTGAATAATCCCCGGTACAATTTGTTACAGTCATCTTATATTATTTTTTTTTTTTTACAAATTAAATATGTTTGTAGTATTAAAACACCCTATAAGCTGTGCGAATTTCATCATTTTTGCTTTAATAGTTTTTGGATTAAAACGGAACGGACAGACAGGCAGACAACAATTCTAAATATAGATTTTTTGTTTATGTATGATAAAAATGGTTATGATGAAAATATTCGCAAATCGCAGACAGAATTTTATATTAGTATATATATATATATATATATATATATATATATATATATATATATATATAGTGTATATATATCTGAATCGTATCGTCCCTAACAGGTACATCGTGACATAGCGAATTTTGTTAATCCAACCGACCAATGAAATGCAGCCTAATATATAGATATAAACTTTATTGAGCATCTATTTTTTTATTTAGAATGTAGAAAACGTAATTTTTGAAAATTGCGCACTGATAACCATGCTTGGTTATTTTTCTAAACATTTTGCTAAACTTTGTTACGTTTTTCGTGTATGCTTGAAAATGACGTGATTGTCGAAAAGCTTTGCGTTCATAATGTAATTTTTATAGTGATTAACTTCGTTTTTATTTTGTTTTATTAATTCTGTTATTGTATCAGTTAAAAAATAATAAAGTCGCCAGTGTTAGTTCATCCGTCATTGTTTGAATGGTTATAATTGTATGGTCGCTTAGGATAACATTTACTACCACATTCACAACTATTAACAAACATCTTAGTGTGAAACTAGATACATTACAGCGGAGCTGTTTACAGTTAGAAAAAAGTCAATTATCTTAATTCTTTATTATTATCGTTCGTTAATTGTAATTTATTTTTAATAAACTGTTGATGTCGTTCTCACTTAAAAACCGCGTTGAAGTTTAGTAAAATATAATTGAGATTTATACTCAATAACTTCGTGTTTTTGCGTTTGTTTTTGTTTTAAAATAAAAATCACAGTGTTGCATATAATATATATATATATATATATATATATATATATATATATATATATATATATATAATTATATTAGCTGTTTTACAAATTATTAAAGCGGTTAAACCGTTTATATGAGCCTTGACGATGGCTACTGTTGAAAACTGATAATACGTTTTTTATCTTTATCCTTCGCTTATAAAGTAACAAATATTTTCGTATATCTTTCTCTCTCTATTCTTTTATAACGTTCTCGAACGTGATTTATGATTAAATTTCGATAATTAGTCACGCAACGATGTTCTTCCTTATTCGGTTTGTTCAACTCTCCTCGCATCACATCAACGATCATGTTGCTACAGTCTCTCTATTGATATCTTTGTTTCTCTTTTGAATATCTTTAATCGGGTTTTCTTTGTTTTGTGTTTTCAATACCAACCTTTTTGGCACGACAATCGACTATTATTACCTACCGGACTTCTTTCAACAACAGAAGATTCTCGTTTCGTTCGATTGTTGTTTAACCGGATGCTGGCTGTATTACCCGTAGGCGAATCTACACACCACCTGATCGATAGCGCGAACCTACACATCTGATGTTCATCGTTGGGTCGTCGTCGTCCGAGATCCTTATTAATGGAATCGAAACACTTAATTACCTACTACAACTGCGCGAGGTATTATTATTACTATCCTTATCATTATTAATAGTTTTTTTTTTTTTTTTCAATAGCAAATTAACCATCCTCTCTCGTATTAATCCGTTTACATCCTCTATGTACGCGAGATCTCCTGAATGACTGGACGTAATCTGTTCTCGTGTAATGTTTTTTCATTCTCTTCTAAGCTTCGTTATTATTATCATTATAAAATTTCGTCCGCTTCGTATATTTACGTTACAAATTGAAATACGTAATTTTCCTACTTACACTATTATCTCCGCCCGAAGTTTCGCCATGTTCTAGCCAACTCTGTAGATGTCTTCTTGCACCGCGGACGCGTATCGGGTCTTCGTGATATTTTTCTGAAGTAAATCGAATTTAACAGAAATTTGAAATCTTACAACCGGAATAATCTTACGACTGATTGAGGTACAAGTATCAGAGACAAGAAGGGTAATTTTTATTCTGTTAGAAAATAATCATTTCATCCAAAACTATCGAAGAATTACTTCAATTACGTACGCGTTCGAATTACTAGTGGAATCTGGATTTTTTTTTTATGGTAGCTCGTTCACGATGTGTAAAGAACGAACCTGACAATAATAACAAGTAGCATATTGACGTGCAAAATAAAGTGTATTCACATCCGCCGAGATGTATGTACAGTACAGAGGAGCGGTCGAATTTTTTCTCGCTGGAGTTAATCTTCATTTTCATCGTAATGAAAAGCGCGATACGCGAAGCGATAAATACCCGTTAACTTTATTAATCGTTAACTATTGGTAGTATCGAAACAATTATGTCTAAAATTGAGTTACAAATTGGGGCCGGTAAGAAAACAAATATATACTTTAATATATGTATGGAATAATTAGTGTAACGGTAGACAACCGCGATGATCTAATTTTAAAAATATTTTCAGATTTGAAATTAGCGTAGATACCAAATTATTAACGTAATACTATAAATTAAAAATTATAAAACTAACGAATTTCATTTAAAATAATAATAATAATAATCGATCAATCAAATCGATTTATTTAAAATACAGAATGCTACAATGTTGTATATGTATTTATTAAAAACATATAATAATAATAACAATAATAATATTGGAAATATTATAACGTTAAAATTGTAATAATAAAAAACAGAAGTAAAGATTATACATGATTAAATACATTACAGTTTCAAATGTAATCGTATGCACGCTACTACATACATAACTAAGATCTTATCGTAATTTACAAACTATAACCAGTTTCGCTAATTGAGTAAAAATGCGAAGGTTAGAATTAATAGCTAGCAATAACGATTGAAAATAAAAATTTAGAGCTAGATTACGAAAAGAAGAAAAACGCAAACGAATTAAAACAATAAAACAAAAGAAAAAGTCAAAAAATTTAACCCCCACACGCACGCGCACACATATATATATACTTAATACAACATCCTTGGTACTAATTTAAAATTATAAACAAAAGCTAATAAAATATATATGTATATATATTTTTTCTAACGTAACTCTAAAACGTAAGAAGATTTTATTTACGAAGTCGACGTTTGTAATTAACCCAGTCAATTTTTACAGACTCCGGAATTAAATTGTAGGATGGCCTGCATGCGGCAATGGGTCTTATAAAGCGCGGAATTTTTGCTTTATCTTGTTTTCCCTTTTACATTTGGCTACATTGAAATAATTTTTATCTTTTATCAGGAAATTTAAAATGCTCAACTAATTCAAAACGGATTTATTGAAAATATTATTAGAAATACTCGTAAGAACTATTTTTTTTTTTGCAATGAAAACAATGGGTTTAAGCAGTACTCTGCTGCTCCTCCCTAATGAATAATGCCATAGGTAATAATAATACTATAGTGATTATAATAGTATAATAATAGACACGTAACAGTATATAAAAAACACAAATTAGATTAGTATAATTTTTTTTTTTTTTTTTTTAAATTATAGCTACGTAACATTATACTCATAAGTAAAAAAAGAGAGTAGTAAATATGTTTATTTTTAAAGAAATTGAAGCAAAACAAAATTAAACGTTATAAAATTGAATTAAATTTTCAATAATTTTATTTAATTGAAAAATTTTCAATAATACCTCGCCGCCTAATTATACTTATTTCACGATTTATATCTAAAACCGTGAACCCATTAACACTTTACGTTTCAAAATTAATTCTAGAAATAAATTCGAAGATTTTTTGAAGAGGAGAAATAACCCGTTAATGTATGTATATATATATATATATATATATATATATATATATATATATATATAAATATAAAGGTTTAAAAGATATTGTGAATATTTTTTATAAGGCAATATTTTCCCAGAATTAACATTTACTTAATATTTATATATGTGTATATGTATATATAAGATTAAAAAAATAAATAATTTATAAGTATCCGGAATTATCATTAAGCCGTTATATAAATAAAAAAACTTAAGGGGATAAGATCGCAAAAAAAAACAAAACGGTTTTGATCAATTATATTTTATTGTGTTTATGGTTTCGAACAAATATGTTCGCAGTACGGAACAACTATTTATAGTTAAAATTTGATTAACAACATTAGTTAAATTATAAAATGCGAAAAAATGTTTTAGATATTATTAATAGGAAAGGAAAAAATCTGGAATAAAAATAAATGCGGAAAATATTAAATTGGAAAATTTTACAAAAGTTTTCCCGACGTACAGTATTTCTTCTTCTTTTCCTCGATCCGTAGATTGATGGATAACCTTTGTGAGTTCAGAACATTGTCTTTTTTCTGTTTAAGGTTTGCATATAACTTGTTACATCTTCTTTATTCTATTTATTTACTAATTAGCCTTTCTCTGATCGTTTTCCTTTCATTTTCCCTTCAATTATACGAAACTTGGATTGCGTCGATATAAGTGGCCTATCCATTTAATTCTTCTACTTTCCAGCTTATAAATTGAGCTCCTGGATTCGTTTATGTTTTTTAAAAATTTTTCGTTTGTCACTTTTTCTGTCCAACTAATTTCCTTTAATGTACGCCAACACCGAATTTCGATGGTATCTGTTTCTTTATACATTTGGCAGTTGATTTTCAAAATTTCCCTTCCATACATCAGTATGCTGCATAAGTACGATTTAACAAAGTACTTCCCCAGTTTCTACTTTCACATTTCTCGACGTTAGTAAAGACCTTTTTTTTTTTATTCAGTCATTTTTGCTAGACTAATTCTAGTCGATATCTCTTTATAACTTCTTCCATCTTGAGTGATTATGATTTCTATATAAATTTACTTGTTTTAATATTTTTCAATTATTAATTTTTACCATCTATTATATCTTGCTTTTTAGCACATTCCATAACTACCGTTTTTTATTCATTTATCGACATATTATACTTTTTTTTACCGTAACTAGCTGTTTTACCGATTCTTCAAGTTCTTTTTCATTACTTCCCACGATTGCTACGTCATCTGCGAAACGGAACATCAACATCTTTGATCCTCTCACTTTGATGCTCCAGTTATCCGTCTCTATCTTGCATTTTGTTTTTTGGTGCGTATATATATAAAAAGTACCGATGAGATACAACATTCTAATAAAAGATAAATTATAATTTTCTTTAAAAAAAAACAAACCTACAACTTAACTTCGTGCTGCAAATATCTAAAAAGGTAGTAATTGCATATGAAAACGTTAAAACGTAAACGGGTAACTGGCAAAATTAAAAGTAGAATCATAACGATAGATCTAACTAAGAAAAAAATGATCACAGTTTCCAGAGATCCGCAATCGTGAACAATGAATTGCAAATTTCGGTATGCGGTCCTACCGATACGATCGCTGTGAATCAGACGGACTGATTTTATTACCAAAAAAATATCTTTGTTCGACGTAAGGTGGAAAATTTTTCATCGTCAAAAATATGAAGGACAAAGGACCGCGGTTAAGTAGACACCAAACTAAAACGAAATACTTCAAATTTCTGGACAAGCGAACAGACAAAAAAATTGACGAATAACAAACGCTACCTATAACGCTAAATCTTGAAATTTAGACGGTATAGGCGACGTGTAATAAATGTAGCCACCGGATTTAGGAAATAGTTAACGATCAATCGTCTTCGCCTCGCAACATTCTTTAAGAAGATAAAACACAATAATGATTTTGTTTATATATAATTATGTATATTTATATACATGTATATATATATTTATATAAATTATATATATATATATATATAAATTATATATATATATATATAAATTATATATATATATATATATATGAGTGTGTGTATAAACAACAAAAAAACCACTAAACTCTATATAACAAAATTACAAAAGTTTTTCAGCTAAGCCATCATCGAGTGAACTTAAAAAATAAAATATAAAAATGTATACACTTTATAAAAAATATAAAAGGAAAAAACAAAAAATAAAAATAACATTATTTATGTATGTATATCGAACCTTTAAACTTAATAGACGGACCTGATATGATGTTGTAGAAATGTAAATTTTTATTATGCATTCACAAACATACGAAATTTTTTATATTTACTTGATAATAGCTTAACAGTTAAAAAGCTTTGTTAATTTTTTTTATATAAAGTTTTATAAAAAAATATGTATACATATATATATGTCTGTGTGTGTATACATATTTTTATATATGATGGTGGTTTATTGATATATTTATCTGAATGGTTACCAATCTGTTTATACATACATATATATATATATATATATATATATATATATATATATATATATATATATATGCGCGTGTGTGTATTGGACGAAATTTTTTATATTTACTTGATAATAGCTTAACAGTCAGAAAGCGTTGTTATTTTTTTAATATAAATTTTAGTGATTTTAAACTACCTTTTTTTAAAAAAAATCACTACATTCCACACTTATAAAAAATATGTATATATATACATATATATCTGTATATATATACATATATCTGTGTATATATACGTATATATGTGTATATATACATATATCTGTGTATATATATACATATATCTGTGTATATATATATATATACTTCTTTAATGGTATCCTCTTATAGAATTGACACAATCAGTAACAGACTAACAAGTGCAATTGATAAAATATCGACATTTTTCTACAAATGGAAAATTAAAGTCAATGATGAAAAAACTGAATCAATCATTTTTACTAGACGTAGGCCTCTACTTAATCACTTCGTTCGAGTCAAAAACAATTACCTCGATTGGAAGGAAAATGTAAGATATTTAGGCATAACTATGGATAGACGACTTACATTTATGAAACATATTAATGATTGTGTAAATAGAACGATGCGCAAATTGGGTTGTCTATTTCCAATATTTAACAAAAAGTCTGCATTATCGGCGCAAAACAAATTCCTCATTTACAAAAAAGTTATTCTACCAAAATTATTGTATGCGTGCCCGGTCTGGAGCTATGCTAGCAATAGCAGTATAAATCAGATGCAAAGATTACAAAATCATTGTTTAAGAATTATCTTGAATAAACCAAGATTTACTAAAATTAAATCTATGCATGATATTTTAACGTTTCCTTACATACAGGAAATCATTAAAAAATACAGCGAAAAAATTTTTCGCCAACTGCAGCTCATCTGATAATGTAGTAATACATTCGATAGGAGATTACGACTACCAGTCTCTGCGACACAGATATAAGAGGTACAAGTACAGACGTATAAAACATATCTGTTTATACTAAGCCGGCTATTAAATTCTAGTTCTAGTATCAGCAAATAGACTAAGATATTTTTAAGATATTATATTGTGATAGAGTAAGTTATAATTTTATTCTAATATATTGGAACAGGTTTTTCATACAATTTTTTCCTGTAAATTATACATTTGATATTTATAAGCCTATCATATAAGCTTTTCTATTTTTTGTTTGCCTGGGAAGAATTTTTGTTTTATATTTCGGTACGGGTAAATTGTTCATTTTTAAAATTTAATATGCTTATGTGCATGTAACTTAATAATAAGAAATACACTGCTTCTTCTTCTATATACATATATCTGTGTATATATATGTTTATATATATATATATATATATATATATATATATATATATATATATATAATATTTTTATATTTGATGGTGGTTTATTGATTTATTTATCTGAATGTTCACCAATCTGTTATATATGTATATGCGTGTGTGTGTGTGCTCGTGTTTGGAACACTTTTATTAATAAAATACACTTGCGAATGAATATTAAATAAGCAACGTAAATAATTAGTTGATGTGGAAATAATTCGCTCGTTTGTTGCTAAAGACAGTTTTTATTGAAATATTTTCTCATTTGGCATTACGTCCGTGTTAACGGGTATGTCGTTTATTTAATAAAGACTAAAGTATTTATCGTTGTACTTTCCGAGAAACTGTCTTTATTCGAGATAACTGACATATTCTTACTAGATCGAAAGGAAATTCTTATTGGCCCGAAATAAACATAAAATATAAGAAGAAAGTTAAATAAATGCCGTTGGCGTATGACGTGTATTTAAGTATACTTATACGCGCATAAACACACGTACGGCCTATTATTCTTTCTGAATATTCTTCTTTCTCGAAAATATGCATTTCTTGGACAGTCTTTGAGTGCAAAAAAATATTCGAATTAAGAAAAAGTGAAAATACAGGTCGAAAGACTAATACAACGATTACAACGTAAATTTATTGAACAATTTGAATTTCTAACTGGCGGTTTCCGTCCTTTTGTAGACTGTACGAACCAAATTTAATTTTTTTGGGGGGGTTTAACCTTTTGCCCACCAGCTAAAAGTATACCGTTCGGATTATATAAACTTACATTATTACCTCCAATGAGATTGTATAATTTACGCTCATCCAAGGAGGTAGGGTATAAGCTCATCATCAAGTTTTCCTGTAGCACTTTTGAGGAAATATCATAACGATTAATAAATTGTCTTTTCGGACATTCTTTCAATAATTTCTTAAATAAACTCTTCCAAACGTATTTTACACTATGCTGATTTGGCATTTGTATAAAATAAATTTATATATATGTGTGTGTGTGTGTGTCAGATGTGTATGTATAAATATATATGTTGTGTATATTGGATATACTAAAAAAAGTATAGGACAGTTCAAAGTGAGCATAAGAAACACTGGCCTACATTTACGTTATATAATATATCTCTTTAAAAAAAGTAAGAACATATATATATATATATATATATATATGTCATTACGACATTATAACACCGTCTAATTAAACCACAATGTCCGTATGCCGCAGAATGTTTGAAAATGAACACGAATAAAGACATCCCGGTTCATAGAGAAAAAGGAACGAAAAATCGCGAGGAAAATTCTGCGATCGAACATAACGCGTGTTAAAAATCAACAGAGAAATATATATGATAAAAATTTATATCGGACACGATGAGAAAAAGATGAATAAAATTTCATGGACACCTAAAAAGAATCTAGTCGCATAGACTAAGATTGTATTCGAACACTTTCGTTAGGTGGTTTATAGAAATCGAAAAAGATGATATTTCGGGAAAAAGTTAACGCATTTAAAGGTTTCGTCCAAAATGTGAAGAAGAAGAACATTGGTGGTAACAACGTGTGAGCGGAGGAAAGAAAAGTACAGCAGCACTCAAAAGACACTGATATATTTGAGGACAGCACATGCACTCAGCGAGTGCTGCTGGAGCCCGAAGAAATCAGCGTGCGGGATAAAAAAAAATAGAAAAATATACATGTAAATATAGAGGTCCATGAACAAATGCAAAGACATCTACATTATAATAACATAATAGGCGACGGGACAGGGATGAAAAATACATAGTCCCTTATTCCACCAAGAAAGCGTATAACGAGTTTGTGATTTATAAAATATTACAATAAATTATAATAAATCTCGATATAAACTTATATCATAGTATAAATAATAAACTACCGTATACGCTTTATAAACTTACATAAAGGGATAACTGTTATTAAAGAAAAGAATATCAGGTTAAGGATGAAAGAATACTGAAGGATAAAAAGGAAAATTCGGTGATTAATGGATTTTTCCGCGGTTCATAGTTGGCCAAAATCTAAAATAATAATAATAACACATTATGTGTACGCGTGGGCGGTGCATGAACTATATGCGTGAGATGTTATAAATGTTCGTGTCCTGGTGTGTATGCTGTATATGATTGTTGAAATGAAATTAAACTAAACTGAAATAAGGTTAATGGTAGTGATATTAAAAAGTAGATATTAAAATGCTAAATAGAGGCGTGTTTAGAAAATGCACATCTGGTCGATGAACTACGAAATTATCTATTATGTGCTGACGTATATCAATATATATATATATAACGTTCCTATATATTATTTCTCGATAAATGCTTATTACCAAAAAACAAAAAGACACAATAAAAGAAAATAATTTGGAAATTAAAATACCTATGGCGGAAAACTGCGTGGGCTAAATAGCATAGACGATCGATGGTACTATTTGGTCGGTACTCTATTCAAAGTTCGGAACCTATAATTTACTACCCGAAGCTGTGTTGACGGCATTAATTTCCAGGAAGTCATTTTATTGCTAGAATTTCAACCCTCTTATCTTACTTAAAACAATAGGTTCTATAGGTCGTAGTCCTTCATCTACATACATATTCATACGCATACTTTCGTACACACACATATGCATACCTGTATAAGAGCTGGTTTATGGAAGGATGATAGGTGGTGATTCGACTAGTCGACGATAACGTCAGATTACTATGTTCGTATTAATATATATATAGATATATATATAGAAAGAAGCGACTTAGTAATGCCGCGAATTTCGTGTATTAAACAGATCGTCCTATTTAAAGCTGGTGATTGCACGTGCCGATACGCGTATAATGCGTTAATTAATTAATTAGTGTCGGAGTATGCTCGCTTATGCGACTTAATCGTGGTGTTGATTATTTAATTAATAATAACATTTCACCGATTAAAAACGGTTTTGATAAAACCGAGGTCGAGACTAATTTTTGCCAGGTAAGTTCTTTTATATATAAAAATCTCCTGTCTCGATGTTTAATCTCCGAAATCATTAAAACGAAAATACAATTTTGTACATACGTATTGTTTGGTTCGTAGTTTTTTATCTTGATTAGTGTGGTGCGCCAATTTATTATTTTTTTTATTGTGAATTTAATGTTTTTTTTTATAGAGAAAGGGTTGAATTGAATTTTATATATATGTATTAAAATTGCCATTTCCCTATCGCAGGTAGGCTAACTACTTACCTATACATTATATTATTACTAGTGTGACGTTGCGCGTGGTGGTTTACCATTAATATCGGGATTATTTATATTTTTAGTTTCTGATGATAATCTTTAGGCAACCGAACCTATTCGAACTCGGTACCTTCCGTATAGAAATGCCTTACTAGGCCATCCCGATTAAATTCTACAAGTTTTCAATAGATTGTGTTTTAAATTCAAATGTAATTTTTTTTTTTTAATGTTGCAATTTATTCCACGCGCTTTGCATAAATGCTGTATAAACAGCGTGCGTGCTCAGTTTTTTGCGTTAGCACTTTTCTATTGTACAAAAAACGATTATAATACGCGAAATTCTGTGTATAATTTTCATTAAATGTTGTGTGAACTTTACCATTTTGACTCTGAAAATTTCCGGTTACAACCTATCTCAATGATACCATCAAATGCTACAATATCGTTCGAGAGACGTCAATTCCCTATTCGTTTAACATTTGCCAGATGACTATTAACGAGTCTCAAGACCAGACAATGTCTATTTGCGGCTCGGATTTAGAAAATGCGTGTTTCTCTCACAGTGAATTATGTGTTGCGTGCTCTCACGTGTTAATAAACCATCTAATCCATATATATATATATATATATATATATATATATATATATATATATATATATATATATATATATATATATATATATATATAATGTCGCGGTGGTGTAGTTGCTAGAGTGCACGACTGTTAACTTTGATGGTCGGGGGCTCGAAATCAACACGCGACATATTTTCATCATTATTTAATTCTTTATTATCACGGAGAAGGCAGTGGCACACCACTCCGTACGCCATCATATGTAGACGCATCAGCATTGCATATAAATAGTGCCTTGAATGCTAGCTCATTTCGTACGTAAAAATAAACGTACAAAATCTAGTCACGACGTTCGGCAACGAACAATACGAAGATGATGATTATATATATATATATATATATATATATATATGTATATATATATATATATATATATATATGCAAAAGCCAGATTAAATAAAAATATTGTACACAGAATTAATTAAATTTAAATAAATACATATAATTTAAAAAGTACAATTGCGTACAGGTTTTTTTTCTCCTATCTGCTATTAATAGTGAGTATGATATCTTCAGTTACTTGAGCGGCACTCCTTCCATTGAAGGTGGGTGGGAATGTACAAATTGGATTTATTTGATCAAGTTCGATGGTTTGCTGCAATCTTCGCAGCTCTGATGTGAGTTATCCAGCAAATTGACTGCTGTCACAGTTAAAAAAAGAAACGAGGTTCCTATTCGTATAATTATTACGTGTTACCAATTAAGAATTTTTGGTAATCAGTTATTTGCTACTTATTACACTTAAGAATGAAATAAAGAGAGTATTTAATTAATTAAACATTTTACGTTAATTCGCGCTTTTATTTATAAATATCGATAATATTATTCTTATTTAAATTTATATTAATTAAATTGCGTCGAACAACTTAGTATGATATTAATTTATTGCGTTATAACAATGAGCTAGCATATAGTAATAGAAAATTCGTACCTGTAGATTGCTTATGAATTTAACATAGCGACTAGTCCATTTATTTTTATACAAAATTGGCTAGGCTATCATCCGAAGCGCTATATGAAACGTAGCTGAGTGCTTGTGTTACACAGAGTAGGATATTATCGACACAGTGGAAATTAATAATTATATGATAATGAAAAACTGTATGTCGTGAGCTAGTAAAGTAAGTAAAAGTGTATTTACAATATTTAAATTTACATGAACAACAAACTTAGTATACTACGTGTATCGAAAAATTACATCTCATACCACGTGCATATAATAAAATAGATAATTATACAATTTTTTTATCAAACAAAACAAAATATAATTTCAGGAGAAACCACCACCAAAACCTGAATACACATTATATCGGCCTCTTAAATAAGAATAATAATACTTATTATTAGAATGCTAAAAACTAAATAAAGTAATAATAAAAATAGAATAAAAAACGCTGGTACGATCCTATAGTAAGGCATTATCCTCTTATGTTTGTACCGTTTATATTTTAACTGCAAACTAGTACGATTATAATCGCCAATATTATTAATAATGGAATCTTGATTGAGTTTACAACCTTCAAAAAATCTCTTTGTGTGTTGGATAATAATATCCTCGACATACGATAATTTCAATGTGTCATGCATACTATCAATTCTATTGTACAGAGGGGCTTTAAGTATTATTCTACAGCACTTATTTTGAAGTCTTTGCAATTTACCTAAATTAGAACTACTTGCATAAGACCATACGGGACACGCGTATAACATTTTCGGTATAATAATGCTTTTATAAATAATTAGTTTGTTAACTGAATTAACGTGACAACGTTTATTAAAGACCGGATATAATTTGAATAGGGATGCATGAATTTTATTTGATACGTATTCAATATGTTTCGAGAAGGTAAGTCCTTTATCTAATACTACACCTAGATATCTAACATGAGTTTTCCAATCTATAGCTTTATTATTTATAAGGACTGGAGTAAAAGATCGCGGTCTTCTTTTAGTGAATAAGATAGATTCAGTTTTTTCAGAATTTAATTTAATTCTCCATTTGTTAAAATATGAATTTAACCTCTTATAACCTTCTGTTAATCTCTTTTCTATAGTATCTATTCGGTATGAAGAACAATATATGGCAGTGTCGTATAAAGCCATATCCAAGGTTTTAATTTTAGAAATGTCGTTAATGAATAAGATAACTAGATAGGATCCTAGGATGCTTCCCTGTGGAACACCAGCTAGAATAGATTTGTGTATGTTTTATTTTTACTACGAAACTTCTGTTAGTTAAATAATCCTTAATAAGACAATGTAATTAGGGAATTTTAATTGGATAAACTTATATATTAAACCAAGGTGCCAAGTAGTATCGAACGCCTTCTCTATGTCTAAGAGAAGAAGTCCAGTGTGCAGATTTTTATTAAAAGCATCAGTAATACGATCAGTAATTCTTGCTAACTGCATAACTGTAGAGCGATTATCTCTAAACCCAAATTGCTGTCCAAGCAAGATATTATTTTTTTCAGTAAAATGTTTTAACCTGTGCAAAATAACTTTTTCGGATATTTTTCCAAGATTATTAAGTAGCGAAACAGGACGTAAGTTTTTAGGGTCAGATAATATCTTGTATCCCGACCGTCGGGTTAACAAGCGTTCTAGCAACTATGCTATCGAGACACATACACACACGTACACATATAGTGTAATTTAAAGAAAACATTTTATAAAACGGCGACTCTTGATCGACGTTAGTCGCCGAAAGTTACACGTTTCGATCGATGTTTTCCTTTTTTTTATTTGTTTCTTTATTAATTAAAAAAAATTTTCGTCGAGCAACGATGCGTTCTGAATAATCAGCTACAGTTTGAAATTTTCTCCAAATTTCTTTAGATCCATATTTCGTATACGCCAGCAATTGATTAATTAATAGTTGCAACAAAAGCGTTAAATTCGCTAGTTATAGCGGCGCTATTATTGCATGCTATTACGTGCGCGACATTATTGCTTAATTCTGTTTACACGTTAGAAAGGTTTTGATTAAGTGCTATTACGTAAATCTATTAGGTTGGTTAGAAAATTGTCTAGGTTTAAATATAACGCTGTGAAAATCATTAAATACCCTCGCCGGTTGAAAGATTTTTATTATTATACTCGATATTAAGCGACGAATTTCGTAATCCTGATTTTCTGGCGTTTATTGGATCCACTTTTGTCATAAAAGTGGCGCGTTCACCGATGTAACGAATTTTATTGTAATTACATCTTTATATATATATATAAAAAAATGTATGAACGTTTAGGTGTTTAACAGTATTTTACAAAGATATTTCGATACATGCATAATGCTAGAATTATTCTGCATATGTTGATAAGTATTTTATTGTCTATAACTTTTGAAAAATAAGAAAAAAAAAAACGAAATGTACACGACGAAATCTCTGAAAAATAATCGGGAGTCATGTTGAACTTAATAAAAAAAATTTTATTGCTCGATTTTATATAACCCGTATAATTGTGTATTGGTTCACACGTTGGTTGCGAGAATGTATGCAACTTTATTTAACGATCGATTTTTCTTATATGCGACAATTTCGTTTATATTCGCCCTTTTTTTCTTTTTTAATATATATATATATATATATATATATATATATATATATATATATATATAAATTTATTTATCAACTACAACATGCACATAAACCCACGCAACAGTCATGTATGGATAGTTGTATATTAGCGCTATAATATAAGCTTTGATAGATAGAGGGCTGGCTTATGTTGAGACCGAACGTTAAGTTTTGTTTGAATGTTTTTTTTTCTAAATTTTAATTTATGGGAAAATATGTTTACTAAAAAAACCGACAGCATGTTTATTTTAAAAATCTGTTTTATTACATAGGTAATTTTTAAATTTTGTATTACGGAAAGAACGTAATTTCGATCGAAATAAATTAGTTATTTTCTCCCCGTCTCACACTCTCTATTTCCCTCTCACACACCTCTGTCTCCCCCACTCATCCTCTCTCCATTACTATATATATATATATATATATATATATATATATATATATATATATATATATATATATATTTTAGAGTTTAATATATAACTGGTTCAAAAATTAGAGTAATGCTATTCGGAATATCATGCAGAATTTTTATAGAACTTCCTCTGTGATAAATATTTAATTTCATAAAATAAAATTAAAATACTTTTATATCGTATCGCGATATATTTATTTAATAATGAAAATAACTATAGTGTCATTGACTGCAGCATCACCAGGACTGAATGAAAATGATAAAAACTAACTTGGTAATATACTCAGCCTTTTGGTAAACGAAAGAACCTCCGGTCTAGATTGTCAACCATTTTCCGGAAAGAATTTTAAAAGACTTCATTTATTTCATCGGATTCAGGGTGCAACATAAAAACAGATACGTACGGTCGTCGTTGTAATAAATCAAAGTTTCGAGGAAAAAGAATCTACTAAGTCGTATTTCGTATTTTTAGACATCGAAAAAGCGTCTGATAAAGTGTGGCACAGAGCAGCGATCACCCTGCCAGTACTACTTATTAAATACTTTGAAGTAAGTTTTTTCTCTCAACGAATCGTATTCGAGCATTCGTTCTATCTACTCGGGAATTTCTCAGCATCGAAATAAGCACAGGATCACTTAGACTACGTGGAAAAAAATAGTACAAATCTCTGAAAATTACAATTAACGAAAATGTACGCAAGTTATACTTGCTTCTGCTGTCGTCCGGTAATAAAATTAAATGGAAAAAACAATTCCTACTTGAAACAGCGTAAAATATCTCGACGAAAGATTTAGCTGGAAAACACGCCTAGATATGTCAAACGAAAATAAATATTAACATAAATATCGCTTACTCGGAAAAAATCAATATTATCCGTGGAAAATAAAGCGATACTTTAAAAAACAATGTTGAAACTTATACGGTCCTACGGAATACCATTTTGCGGAACCGCGAGTAAATCTAATGTAACGAACATCTAAAAATCGAAAATTCTACGATGGATTATGTGTTCGATGAGGAAATACATAAAGACTTAATGAATAGCGACGGTTATGATGGAAGCGGTCAATGTACGATTACAAAATCACCGCGATCAGTTGGCACACAATATCTTATCGACTACGCTGCCCGATTCAGACAACTAAAATGATCGAATATAACGAGCACCGCTGTATTGACAAGAACAAATGCCGACCACGGGGTTAATTTATACGGCGATTAACTCCTTTAACGCTGCCGCCCTTTATTGTTTTCTTAATTAGACAGATTTAAACGGAAAGATAAAAAAAGAAAAAAATTTATACAGAAACAGATATATGTTCGACTACATAAATGTAAACAACTTGATTTTTAAAATTTAATTTACATTTTTTATTTATTATTTAATGAATGTTAAGCAGTTTATCGTAATATAAGACAAATAATAATAGAAGTTCAATGCACCATACTATGCTTTTTAGATTATGCAAAAGAATTGGACACGGTTGAGTGGGATACGCTGTGGTATGTATTAAGAGAGTTCAAAGTACCTGAACATCTAATAAAGAAACTGTACGAAATACTGTTTAAAATAGAAGGAAAACTTTCAAATAGCAAAGGGAGTACGATGAGGATGTGTACCCACACTATATAACATATACAGCGAATGGATTATGTGACAAGCAACTGAAGACTGGAACGGCGGAATATACATCGGACGAAGGAAAATATGTAATTTCCAATATGCGGATGATGATTTTAGCGACGAACGAGCCTTAAACTGACAACATTTTAAGAGTGAATATTCAGTGAGAAAGATATACTAAATGTTGCAAAGTTAGTTACTGTCGGCAAGGCCAGAGAGTTGCCTGCGACATTTACGTTGGTACCGGATATAGAGAAAAAAACCCGAAACGTTATAACATCACTAATAACGGAAATGATGAAAGTGAAATCAAGGCGTGTCCGAATGGCCAAAACTAGCAAGATTAATAAGAATATGGAAAGATCATTCGATAAAAATAACAACGAAAAAACGATTGACGGAATCGCTGGTATTCCGTGTTATGGCTCAGAGTCGTGGACATTTAATATATGAAATGTGCTACTATAGGCGTATGCTCACGATTACTGGGTTAGAACGCCGGACTAATGTAGCTATCCTAAAACAACTCGGCAAAAAAAGATAGATTGGTTCCAACAATAAAAAGAAGAAATCTTAAGTTCTTTGGTCGCGCGATGGATTTGAAAAGATAATAATACAAGGAGTAACAGCAGTAAAAAGAAGCAAGGGGTCGGCCGGCGACCCGTTTTGTGGATTAAAGAGCCAAGGCATGACGGTCAATGCGGCAGCTAATAGAAACCGAGCAGGATAGAAATAAATGACGGAATTTAATTGGAAAATTACACGATCGAAGAATATTTCATGAATACATTTAAATAAGACACCGTGTCTAGATAAAATTTAGAAGCAAATTTCAAATTAGCGTGGTATGTGCGTCTATAGTTATTATTGCTATTATCCGAACTTAGATAAGATTAATTCAAACATCTAGGGATTCAATTAGACTATAAACTAGTTTGGAATAAGCATTCGTTATACGTATCGGAGAAAATTAAATTATCTATTTCACTACTTGAAACAATATTTTTCTCGTGAAATTTGCGACGTTTGTTTTTAGCGTTATACGAACCGGTCCTTATTGAATATTACTTTGCGATGGAATTGTCATATTGCGTCTATTCAGAGATTGCGCAGAAATCAATTCTAGTAGATCTTAATGAAAGTACAGATAAGAAAATAAAGTATTTTACCGCGCATAAATTATATAAATTGCAATTGATAAACTTCGTCGTAAACAATTCGAATCAATTTCATATACGGATTAACGAAGGAAATACTAGATCAGTAGGTGTGAGTAATGCGGATGTGTCCGCTTTTTAATAAAACACGAATTCGTATGAAAACGACTTATGCCGATGATGTGGCCTATCTATGCCGAAACAATTAAGAACGGATCCTATTAAGTAGAAAGACGTAGACGAAGAAAGTTTTGAAAGAATTTCTGCCGTCCAAAAAGTAATTAAAACTCATCTCGGAATATGTTTCAGCCGACTTGTTCAGAAAGAATCGATTCGATCAACATTTTGTACAACTGCGTTGTATGTAGCGTATTTATTTTAGTATGAGTTTTCACTTGAGTTTATTAAATATAACAAATACTCACCGAGAAAATGGGTGTTTAAGGGTTTAGGGGTTTTGGGCCGTTTTTGAGGCCCTCATAATAGATAGAGCGTTCGAGTTAACGTTAGACGAAACTAGATTTCGACATTAATATAATAACGTACATTTTATCAAAATTAACAGGTAGCGAGAAATCGCGAATTTAAAATTCCGTTTTCGATTTTTAAAAATTCTGGAAGCCTTTTTTGGTCAACCCTTTCTACAATGCTTTTAGCATAGACAATGTGATTTATATATATATATATATATATATATATATATATATATAAATTTTTGATCGAGAGTTGCCAGGCCTGTATAAACTTTTAAACGGTCGGGTGTTCTAATATAGGTGTAACTATATAAAATCTATCGTATGAAGCGAAAAAACCGGGAAAAAAAATTTCAAACCGAACCCGAAAATTTCAAGAACACAACACACTCAATTATTTTCAAATTTCGATTTTTTCACAATAATTCGCGAACGACTCGAAATTTGGAAGAATTGTTCAAACGAAAGTTATGAGGCATTAAAATACGCGTCTAACAATGGTATTCTCGTATTTTTATAGCAAATACTCACCAAGAAAATGGGTGTTTAAGGGTTTAGGGGTTTTGGGCCGATTTTGAGGCCCCTATGATAGATAGAGGGTTCGGGTTAACGTTAGACGAAAGTAGACGTGGTGATCTATCATTTATGTAATAACGTAAAGTTTTTCAAAATTAACCGTTAACCAGAAATCGCCCGTTTAAAATTTGATTTTCGATTTTGAAAAATTTTTCGACCGATAGTTGGTCGACCGATGCTACAACGCTTTTAGTATAGGCAATGCTAAATATATGTCTATATATTGTTATATACATATATACGGCTATAGAAAAATCGGTTTTCGAACTATAAATCGCTTACGTTTAGATATACGAAAAAAATCTTTATTACCTAATTACGTGTGCATAGAAAAACCTATTAAATAAAGTCGTCGTCGAAATTCGGAAAAAATGGGCGGATTTGGGGGTGACCTTTTTGAATTTCGATTTTTGAAAAATTTCTATAGAACCGATTTGATAGGTATTAAAATGAGTGCGGAATAGAAAACCGTTTTTCATTACGACCGATTGAAAACTGACGTGGACATCTATCATTTTGTTTTGTAACATTTATCCTATAAGAGTTAATCGTTAAGGAGATATCGCCGGTTAGAAGTTGAATTTTGGATTTTCAATACCCCCTCGATTGGTTTTTGGACCGGCCACTATGCATATATATACACTTTAGTACCCCATTTCTTTACTGCGGATATTATATATGTACATACTTTTGCGCAAGTGCAGTAACCGCGCGTGTAACATGTATATATTCTCTCATAATTTATTACCACACATAATGTATTGTACGTGAGAAAAGGTTACAAAATGTACATGTCAAAAATTTAGCCTAAATTGGAGGAATTGCGGTTGTAGCAAAACATCCAAAAATTTATACATACATATGCATGAAGTGAGTAGTAATTTTTGAATTTGATTAAAAATGTTAGACATATTTGTATATGGAGTTGAACAATCTCACGGGTATGACGTCATTTTCGCGATTTTACTTCCATTTAATAAATAATTCTATAATTAAAAAATTATATATATATATATATATATATATATATATATATATAAAATATTAACATTGTATATGGGGCACAGCGATTTTCTCTATTACAATGTATACAGCACAACTTATATGACGTCATTTTTAAGATGGTAGTTTTATCCTATGAAAAATCTATAAGAAAATGGTTCATTGGATAGGAAAATACATAAAAATTTGCAAAATTTATTAGCGACATATATATATATATATATATATATATATATATATATATATAAATATAATCCCACGCATGCTGTTACCCCGTATACTGTAAACTATTTTTTTTTTTTAAGTATACAGACTTCCCACTTGCGTAGTCCGTTAGATAAGCTATGTTACTTAATCGGTAGCGCCTAGTTTGGTATAGTTTTATATTTCGGTGTGTAATGCGATTATTACATCTTTTTCTTTTAATAAATTATTTCCTTAATTTCTATATGTACTTTCAGAAAAATGTAATTATTCGTAATTTTTATACGTTAACGACAACTGCCTGTAAAAGTGCAACAGTGCGCGAACAACAGCGTTATAATTTGAATATACAAAACGGTTGCTTGTATATATATTCCGAATTCCAAAGAATGTTAAACTCAAAAATGACTAATTCGCAATCAACCACCGCAGAGGCACGAACGACACGCACACATAAATACATGTACAAGCGCGAGATGTTCCATTACTTATGTGAAAGATATGTATACATGTATTTGTGTGTCGTTCGTATCTCTGGGGTGATTAGTTGCGAATTAGTCATTTTTGAGTTTAACACTCTTTTGAGAATTCGTAATATACAGAGTTACATAAGCAACCGTTTTGTATATTTAAATTATAGTGCTGTTGTTCGCGCACTGTTGCCCTTTTACAGGCAGTTGTCATTACGGTAATAGTAAATACAGTAATATTATATAAACGACAATAAATTTGATTACGTTTGATAGTCCTCGATGTTAGATTATTAAACATGACTTTCATTATAGCGGAAATGCAGCAACAGTAGTTATCGGATAAAGATGGAAATATTTCTTTTTTGTATGAAATTAAAGTCAAAAATTCGTGTCTGCATTTATACCATTCTAAAATGCCAATTTCGGAATTCGTTGAAGAATAAAATAATTCAGACAATTATAAAAATTGTCGATAGAGCGTTAGTTTAAAATTATAATAAAATTTCTAAAAATTTCTCGAAATACGTTTTAACTGAATTTTAATAATAAGTTTATAATAAAAATTCTCGTTATTTTTTGTTTGTTGAAGCAACTTTTTTGTTTATAAATAAATCAATTCGACACATTTCTGCTACCGTCCAATTAGGCTGCTGAATTTGCGGATAATTTTGAAGTGTACTTCAATTGATAATAACTCGATGTATCTATTGATTATCGATACGAGAAACATGTAAAAATTGATATATCGCGTTAGAATTTACGAGCTAAAATAACATTATTTATTATTATTATGTAAATTAACGTGCCATATACAGCAACTAACGGTTGGAGGCGCAGATATGAAATAAGTATTAAATTAACTAATATAGCCAAGTGTCTTGCATGGAACAGGATGAATCTGTACAGCGTAGAAATATTATCATCAAGGAGTAGCTGCAAGGAAAATGAAAATGATCTCTGTAGTTTGTACTATTCTGTTAGTATACATATTGAACAGATGTAGCATAACGTTGTAGGTAGTACGTAACGGAGCTTCTGATCTATTAAGAAGATATTATGCATTGTGATAGCTTAGTATGGTTCCAATTGAAGTCTGCTGATAACTACGTCATCTCTCCGATGTTGTATGTGTTTTTTTTTTTAATAATTAATTCTAAAATCCGCTATAGGATATCTATTGTTGCTATGTACATGATGAATCAAATATAGAAGAGAGCCTGAGCAGATTATTATTGACGAGCTAGACTCGAGTTCAGAGTGTACTGATATCGACTGCCAAGTATATTATATATAGTTCGGCGGGTAAAATGCTAAAATAACTCTAATACCATACCGCGTTTAATTTCTAACCAATAACATTCAATGCGTACAAACATTCAGATATATATGTATCAATACCATATACATATATATATATATATATATATATATATGTGTTTGTGTGCTAATTTTTATCCATTATTAGATGTTATCTTTCTATATATTGAATGTTCGCTGCTTGAATTCAGTAGATTTTTTGCCGATGCCGTAATACTGACCGACGGGGCTACCATCTGGTCATTTTAGTTGTTCCGTCTTGGCGCTTTTATAAACGATTCACCGTTTATTTCGGGACAGCTCATCTGTCATCGCCTCCGCACGCAATGTGTCCGATTCGGTACCACTTCGCTAAATTCGTTTTATACGATCGATCGACTTAATCTAATCCTAATCGTTATAATTTTCTTCTAAACTTTTCACTCTGATAACGAGAATAATTTTAGTCCTTCTGACGTCGTCCGTGATGTATACAATTCACTTTGTTGTACAACTTCACGTTTCGCTGTACTCGTTCTGGTTACTCGTTGCTCGTATTGATTTTACATCGTGCTCTTCCAGGTACGTGGTGTTCGCGTTTGCACGTATATACTTATATATGTATTATATTCTTCTCCGTCTTCATTGCTAGGTAACCCATCAAGGAATGTCGTGACCATCGTCCGTACTCTCTTCATCATATGTGTTATATACTCGTGTAATTCGAATTACCCTCTAACTGTATAGGCACGATTAGAGGTATTCTCGTAGATATTATTTGGAATGAGTGTAGGCGGAACGATCTCCTTAAAAATTAACGATTTAATTAAATTATTGGATAATTTTTAAATTATTTCGTTTCACGTTTACACTGCGTTGATTTTCTTCGTAAGCACGCTAGCTTATATATATATATATATATATATATATATATATATATATATATATATTAGTGTTTGTTCCTTCGTTTTATTTTAGAGATCATTTTAAAAATTAATTTATTTTAATATTTATTTTCGTCGGATTATAGAGAAACAACGATGAATCGTTAAAAGGATCGATCGATTATTCCGAACGACGACTGAAGACATAAATACGAAATTCGATTTTAAAGAAAAAATTAAAATTAATTTTTAAACGATAAACAAAGACAACGACCATCGACCCCGATGGAAGTAGCTTTACCGAGTGGCGGATCGAAGAAACACGTCGAAGAATGGTCCAGACTGGACAGATTAACCGGAATGCTGGAACACGCTCGAGTTGAAGCCGATCATTGGGCTACTAATACATCTAATAGTACGCATCATTTCGGCAAGGTAAGTTTTGAGTTTTTTAAAAATTTGTGTATCCAATAATACGAATTTCGATGATAAATTATACAAATAGCTCAGCGCCCGTAATAAGTTTATCGATTTTTTCATCGTTACGTAACTCTTAATTATCGCGGGGAAGGCAGAGGCACCCCACTCCGTATTATGCGCACGCGTTTACGTTGCATATTGCGTAAAAACAAACGCACAATAGGGTAGTTCCGGCAACGAACAATACGACGTCGATGATTGAGTGTGAAAGGATATTTTTGAAAATAACGATTTTAGTAATAATACACGAGTTTCAGATTATATAGATGACCGTCCAAACGAACGCCCGGGAAATCAAATACCGGATGGATTTGCAACTGCTTTCCGGGACTTTTTTGCTTTTTAAAGTAAAACTTCTATTGGCACGGTATATATGGGGAGTTAACCCGCAAAGGCACAGACGTTTTTTTTGTTAGTAAACTGGTGGTACTCATTTATCGGTCAATTAGATGGTTAGGGACTGGGTAGAAACCTTTTAGTTTGAAAAATGTGCGTTCACGTTGATATTCATACTTAGCTTGTGCGAGCAGAATGCTAAAGCGTTACTGCTACTTTTCGAGGACGTATATTACGTACTATTTTAAAAAATTTTCGGATTAATTGAAAAAAACTTGGCCAGCATGTAAATAATTAACCGTATTAGCTAGAGCAGATGGCGTAGTTTATCGAATTGTTTGTAGAGATAATTAAGAGCGAATTATAATTTGGTTTTATTGTTAGCGGTAATATGTAACGACGGTGTTAAGGTTTGATCTGTTCCTAGATTCTTGACACGATCGATTTTAGTAAATACGGATTGTGCAACTAAAATTGTATTTTGGATAGCGGGAAAATCGTGACTTGGACGTGTCGGCAGAAATATATATGCGATCCGAAGACATACGGTATAATAATAAGAGACCTTGCGACGTAGCGGTAGTGCTTTTCTGTTTGTACGACCTGATTTCGATTACCACCAATGAGCGATGAGAACTGTTAATGCTAATGAGGCCACTAACCAGTTCAGCTATCGGTGTATAATCGGTAAATGAGAGCAGCAGCTTGTTGGGAAAGTAAAGAAAGTGGATAAACCATACCCTGTATTAGCTCGCTCATAGGCATCTTTGGCTCGATCGGTCTTTTTTTAATTTTCGCGTTGATAGGTACTTATTTGTCGCTATGTCTAACACGAACACAAAATTTACAATAATCGTTGACGTATTCTATACATCTAACAATATCTTAAATTTATCTATCGAGGAGGTGTGAAATTACCGCCTCGAAATTTATAAAGAAGACTTTTTTCTCATTTATTATGCTGACCAACACCACAGAAGACTTCATCATCCGGAGGCCTTGGCACTTTTGCCCACACATCGTGACTTAAGAATGCTTAAACGTTTCAAACCTACTGACTCGTTTATTACTAAGTAATATAAACCATTGGGTTAAACATCTGCACATGTTGAATAATCACGATTGCTGCTTATTTAAACTAAAGTTGAATATTGCAAAAAGGAAGTAGCTGTCCTTTCTTGGAGCTACATTAAAAAAAAAAAAATTGAAGCTTAATCTGGAAACACTTAAATTACCAGTTCCCGTTTGAATGTTGTTTTTTTTTATCGATACGTTGTTACTACGTCAGAATAGTAAATTTTGAAATACGTTGCTTTTTCAGCTGGCCCTGTTAATATTATTACTAACATCATTATCATTGTCATCATTATTATCGTTAGTATAATTAACCGGGTGCTTACACGAAGGAATAAATTACACGTGGTTGATGTAACTAAAAACAGCTTCCTATGTAATTAAGACGACGGGGTTTATTTTAATTAAAGCCGATGATGTAGAGTTTAGGGTTAAGTGATTTACTATTCAACGACTTCACACACACATATACATATACATATAATATATACATATATATATATATATATATATATATATATATAATATTTCCGTTATATAAATCATTGATTACTAAGGTCTTATCCTATCTTTTTCTGCATAACACGAAGCACCAATGGTGAATGTCATGGTGTACTTTCGAATACGGTATGTTTAATTTTAAACTTCATTTCACCGTTTTCTCCTAATGCGCGCTGATGGATAATAAAAACAACAAACTGTTCTAGTTATTTGTCCTCCTCGTTAGATCGGACGTTTGAGTATTTTTTTATCTTTGTCGATTTTGAAGACAATGAAACAAGTCTTTCCGCTGTTTAGTGTTCGTAGTTGTAGTTTGAAATAAGGAAACATTCTACTGGAAATCGGAAGAATCGCCGTCACTCGTTTTCTGGGTATTTATTCTAAGAAATACTTTTTTCATCGTTCTATTAACACGATGTGTTATATGTTTTTCATCGTGTCTGATGTTCAGTCTCGACTTAATGGGACTAGTATGTTTCGTCTTCTGAACTATTTTTTTTTTTTTTTTTTTGTCGCTATGCTTGTTCAATCGACACAGTGTGTACGCATTTAATTTTCTTCTTGCCGTTCACGCGCCTTATATATTAATATATCTGTTATATATGTTTGCGCGGGTGTTTTTATCTACGAATTATCCTGTTGTAGAATATGCTCGGATACTTTAAAACTGTGACTGTAAAATAAGATACGCGTTAAATTTTTAGGAAGATAGAGAAATTCTTATTATTATTACGCTATCTGCAGTCAAAAGTCGGCGATCATCGTAGCTACTAAATATGTCTGAACGTCTTTTGCAGTTTAGGTGCTGATATGCCATCTTATCATATCTGCTTCCCGAGAAAGTTTTCGCCTACCAGATTTTCCAGCATATTGTACAAGATGGAACGGGTGATATTTTTCAGGATGTCTACGCGTATGTACATAGTATTTTAACTTTCTGGCGATGGTATAGAGCACCTCAGCTTGATTTAACATTTTATTCAGCTATTCTCTATTGGTCACGTGATCTAGGTATGTTATTTTTAGCATTCTACGATAA
Source organism: Coronaproctus castanopsis (assembly GCA_032883995.1). NCBI lineage: Eukaryota > Metazoa > Arthropoda > Insecta > Hemiptera > Monophlebidae > Coronaproctus > Coronaproctus castanopsis. The sequence goes on from CM065053.1 coordinate 224,060,218, forward strand.
ACGTACATGTCAAAAGCTTCGATTTTCTTCTTCGAAGTTTGTGTAGGAACTCAGCTTTACACACCGTATAGTATTGACTAAGTGTAACATCGGAGTAGACGTGTCCGTAGTTGTAATTTCAAATCCTTTCGAGTCATCACATTTTTCATGTTAAAGATTTACCTGCTTTCTCTATTTTTGCTCTTTCTCTACTGACTGATCCATTTACTCATGGAACCGTGTACCATGATATTGAAATTTTGAGTCGCGTCTGTACCTTCGATAATTAATTTTAGACCACGAGCTTGAGTAAACCCGTTATGAAATTTTGGAAATTTCCAGTTTTTTCCGCCGTCTTTTTATTGATACTAAATATACGGTAAAAATTTCAGCTCGATCGCATTAACTGTTCGATTATTACAAGTTTAGAACAATTTATTTTTACTACGTATGTGTTAGTAAATATAATTAAAATTTTATAAATATATATATATATATATATATATATATATATATATATATATATATATATATATATTGGATTATCGTTTCGATTTAAGGTATAGAATTTTCCGGAAGCATTTTTTAATTTACGGAAGAATTATTTTAAGGAAAAATTCTAAAATTCGTTTCTAAATGAAAAAACATTTTAGGCGATATTTGTCGAAATTAAAATTTTTCGTTATAACTTCGGAAATTTGTTAAAAGAAATTCTACATCATTAAAATAGTTATATGTATGTAACGTTTTTTAATAGTATGTGATTCTTATCTAAGTACATATTCCGAAAATCACGATTTAAAATATCGAGTATGTTAAATGGAATAAATTATGGGAATGCCTACACAATCTTGGAGCCCCTGAACTTTTGATATTCCTCATTGAGAGTCTTTACAAGGACGGTAAAGCGTCCATAAATATGGACAATGGTATACGGTCCAAATCGTTTAATATAACGCGTGAAGTAAGACAAGGATGTATCTTATCTCCTTTGTTATTGCTTATGGTGAACTTATTATGAGGAAGGTTTTGATTGACTGCGACGAAGGTCCAAGGAAAACGAATTTCCAATTTGAGATATGCTGATGACACAGTGCTAATAAGAACTTCAAAAGGTCTAACATCGTTGCTGGTCAAATTGCAGACTGTGTATGATTATCAATAAGGAGGCAGATGTTTATTCAGATATAAATGGATTCCAAGTAGTGAAATATTTCATATATTTAGGTTGTTTAATATCCAGCGACGACTACTGTATGAATGAAATTAATAGAAGAATTAATATGAGTCGCGCTGCAGTACATAGGTTAAGTAAAATATGAAAAGATTCGCATTTATCGATGGCCACTAAAATTCGAATAATGAAATCGTGAATTTTCTTTATTTTCACATACGGTTGCGAATCTTGGACTATCGATAGAAAAGAAAAACAGAAATATTTCGAGGTACGGCTTAGCGGAGGCTTTTAAGAATATCGTGGACCGAAATGATCACGAATAAGATAGTCTCGCAGAGAATAGACGAAAAATGCGATACGAATTTTACGCTATTTTGGTCACATTACTAGACGAAACGCTCTGCAATTAGAAAAACTAATATTGGAAGCCAGACCACCCGGTAAAAGACAAAAAGCAAGACCACATCGAAGATGGTCAGATCAAATATTGGATTTAATTAACAACATTAACAGCATGCAGCAGGTTGGCAATGGACAGACGTCAGTGGAAAAAAACGATTCAGGAGTTAATTGGATTATCATTATCACGACGTCCTATGGGATATAACGATAACTCATCATCAACATCGTATATATATATACATATAAAACGGTATGCAGATGACATAGCGCTGATAGCGGAATGTGAAACAAAATTACAAGAAGCTATGAACGATCTGCACATATTACTAATCAAAGTTGTAATATGAAAATAAATGCAAATAAAACCAAATAAGACAGGGATTGACGCAGTGACGGCTCGTGCATAACCTACAAAATTACCAGTATAATTTTTTTTTCATATTCAAAAATCAATTAAAATTATCCAAAATTTTGAAATTTCGTTTAAAAACGTAATTTTTTCTATTTGGATGCCCATTCTAGAACGTTGGTGAGGGCTACGTATTATGCAGCTCTTGTTGGCACGTTTAGGAAACAAAAAAAGTGTGGTTCCGCGAGAAAACTATGTTAAAGGCGCATGCGCAGTGGTTTCTTTTTAACCGCGTTCGGGCTGCATAAAAACCAGCCCAATACAGCTCTCGTTTACGTGTTTAGGTGCGTGGAAACGGAACCGGACGCTGGTAAAAGTGCATGCACAATAGTTCTTTTTTTGCTCGCGTTCGGGCTGCATGAAAACCAGCCCAGCCAGTAGACTTGTATTTCAAATTTTCAAGATTAATATTCCAACTGCAAAATGAAATGTTGACGCGCGCGTTCTTCTATTATTGTTGCTTATTTACTTATGTTTTATTGATTGAATAAATATATTTATTTATAAGGATTTTATTACTTCGATTGTTTTGGTAGAAAGACTAACTTTAATTATGGCTGGAAATAGCATTTTTCGTGAAAGTGAATTGAATTCGGTTTCGTGTTTGCTGAATAACAAATTTTCGCGGTTATCGTTTGCAGAAAAGTGTAACGTTAAGGCTCGTGGGAGGCCGACTCCGCAATTGAATATTATACAAACGTCATCTAGCCGAAACAATACTTTTGAAAGAAAATTTAAAGTGGTATTTATTCAAAATGTGACTGACTTTGCGGTTGTGAAATTAAAAACGCTTTCTTTTGTTTTCCTTGTCTACTTTTTGGCGGTGAAATTTCTTGGACTCAAACTGGTGTGGTAGACTTGAAACATTTGAATGAAAAAATCAATAAACACGAAAATTCAATACAACATATAAAAAAATTCGATAGATTTTGGTATGCTGGGAAAAATTAATATCGCGACACAGATAAGCGAAGCGTATAAAGTAAATATCAGAAAGTTCAATGAAAACATCAAAAAGAATAGGGATATTTTATAAAAAATCATCGACTGCCTGATATTTTGCGGTAAATTTTTGAACTTCCGCTACGAGGACATAATGAAAAAGCGGATTCCGATAACCCTGGTATTTTTCGAGGACTGTTAAATTTCGCAAGGAAATTGGATGAAAATTTGAAAGTGCATTTTGAAAATTCTACAGTGTTTAAAGCTAACTCAAAAACAATTCAAAATGAATTGTTGGATTGTATGTTAGATATTTGTCGAACTGAAATTTCTAATGAAATTGAACAAGCTCAATTTTTGGTTGTTATGTCCGATGATACGACTGATATCTCTGAGAAAACACAGGAGGTAATTGTTTTTCGTTACGAATTCAATGGAACCACATACGAAAGATTCTGGGGATTTTATAACCCTGAGTCACGAGATGCAGAAGGATTATCGAAACAGATTTTGGAGCAGTTGAAAATTGTATTAAAAGATAATACTGCGAAACTAATTGCTCAAACTTATGATGGCGCCGCAGTTATGAGTGGAGCGCGTGGCGGTGTTCAAAAAATAGTAAAAGAAACTTACGCAAATGCCCATTTCATTCATTGCTATGTTCATAAATTAAATTTAGTAATGAGTAAATCAGTTTCAACTAATAGAGAAGTACGCATCTTTTTTAGTAGCTTGTCAGGAATTCTAGCATTTGTTTCGCGTTCTTCTCAGAGATTAGCTGAGCTTGAAAATTGCATGTCAAGAAGAATTCCACGTGGTTCCGATACAAGATGGAATTTCAATTCAAGAGTCGTAAATACAGTTTTTGAAAACATTGAACAGCTGAAAGAATGTTTCGAAAAATTGCAGAATTCAAATAATAACCAAACGGTTAATGAAGCATCCGGTCTTCTTCGTCTTCTCAATGACAACAACTTTATATTTTGACTTGGCGTCTTCCATCCTATTATGCCACACGTTGATTTACTATACGATGCATTTCAAAATCGCAACATTAATTCTTCGAGCGCTTTTTCATCACTGGAAAATTTTTATCGCGCAATTTCTTTAATCAGGGAAACGAATTTTGAAAACTTGGTGTCCACAAATACTGATTCTATGCCCGTATCTCGTAAGAGGAAATGTGATGAAAATCGAAACGCCGCTATCAAAGAAGTTTGTGACACAATATGTATGCAAGCTAAGGTTAGATTCGAATTTACTGGTCATCTATCTGCAGGAAAGTTGCTGTTACAAGAGAAATTTGAAACGTACTACAGGCAAGAATTTAACGAAACTTGCCAGGCATATCCCATGCTAAATAAAAATCGTTTGCAAATTGAACTTTCTGTTCTATACGAAAGAAATTCATAATTTTCCCTTGCATCGAGAGTTGCGCAACTCCACCAATTGTTTCGAAACACCGGTATTTACAAGACACTCGGCGAAGTATATGTTTTGATGAAAATTTTGTTAACGTCTCCTATGACAACTGCTGAAGCGGAAAGGTGTTTTTCTTCCTTGAAAAGAATTAAAACATATTTACAGAGTACAATGCTGGAAGACAGAGTTTCTGTGCTTGCCATGATAAGTACATATTGAGAAAACTGTTATCGATATAATTCCTAACTTCCACAGCAAGGTAACTGACCGGTTCGCGAAAGTGAAAAAACGTCGTATGGACTTAATATACAAATAAATTTTGAAGTAAGTGCTTTCAAATTACACATTTTTTAAAATTTTCTTAGAATGGCCGATTCTAAATTTTATTTTTGTTTAGAAAATTTAGAATTTTAAGTTTTTATGAAATGGTAGCCTAGCTGTATGTTTTTTATAAAAAAAAAAATTCAACTAGGTAAAACTTTCAGCCCCTTCGTTTCGAAAACCCACGAGCCGCCACTGGATTGACGGTTATGTTAAATAAGCAAAAATTGCCCAAATACAGGAATTTTGCTATCTCCGAAGCGTAATCACAACGGATGGAAGAAGAGAAATAGAAGTTAGAAGAAGAATAGCACGGGCTCTAAAAACGTATAGAGGACCTTTCTCTGTTCCAAACAGCATTCTTGATTAAGATGTAGATAGTCCCCACAGTATCACGTTGGGTAAGCTGTAAAGTCACCCCCCCCCCAGTAAAAAAAATTAAACTAACGATTTTCTGATACTGTATTAAAAAAGTGTCTTTTTCTTAAAAGTACGCATTAACGAGAAAGACTTTCTAATAATCGGATTTTTGTTATAAACGTCCTAGAAGCCACAGGATACTTATCGTTAAATTTTGCGTTTATAAAATTGTCCACGCGTTCAAAACCGCCAAAATGAAATATTCGCGAAAATGACGAAATTCGAACAAATTATAAAATTTATTTGCAAAATTTTTGAGGCTCCGGGTGAGTATATACGACAAACATAATAATTGTCTGATAGTATTTGTGATAATGGTACGCATTAAACTTTGTTACACCTGTATTTACTAATCATGTTGTTAGATCGTTCCACTTATTTGACGATTTCTCCTTGTCAAAAAAATAACCACGAATTTTAATAAAATTTCGGTGTATATTATATATATATATATATATATATATACAGAAGTATCCCGCATATATATTTTCATCATCGCTAACAATGAGGTATGCTCACTCCGTATAATATGTGTGTTCGCACACCTGCATTGTGTATAATTTGACCTTAAATGCTATCCCATTTTGTATGTAAAAATATACGTACAACAGGGGCTAGTCACGTATCTATATAAAATCGAATAACCGTTTTCCATTTCTGGCGAAATATCATGTTACCGCGGTCTCTTCTTAAATTGTCACGTTTCTATTACTTTAAGAAGGGTGAAAATGATGAAATTATACCAATCAGTTCATCGTAATCGGACATAATTTGGTATCCAATCGTATTCGTGAAATTTAAAGAAATTCCTTACTCTCTACTAAACAGAAAAGCCGCGAGAACCCTATCTTGTTTTCTTCGGATATCATCACCCGAATGTCGTCACGGATTTTGTTTTCACCAGATTAATACACTGCTCCGTATAGTGTGTCGTTCTTTATTCAAATAATTCACAATTGTTTCACGACGTAATGATCTTCTGATTATTTAGATAGGTTCTCTATAGATTACAGTCTATAATTTACATTGGGTAAACTGTAAAACATCTAATTTAAAAAAAGTTTTATTCACGTATACATACATACATACATATATATGTGTATATATATATGGATAGCAATGAGTACCACCACGCACGACACCATACGCGCGCTAGTAATAATATAGTACATTACAAAAACAGGCAGGGCTGCATTGTGACGTGAGAACAAAGCAACCATAATAAGTTATCCGGGTGTCTGTGTACGCTAACGCCATATTATGATCGACCTATAGGCTACTTACACTGTACAATAAAATATGTATAGGTAAGTAATCGCCTATATTCTATACGGAGACGGAGCTTAATGATATTTATATTTATATATATATATATATATATATATATATATATATATATATATATTGACAAAGAGCATAATTTCACCCAAATTATTCATATTTTTCCTGGAAAGTATGTTTAAAATTTTAAAACAATAAAATATGTATAGGTAAGTGGTCGCCTACATCCCATACGGAGACGGAGCTTAATGATATTTATATATATATATATATATATATTGACAAAGAGCATAATTTCACCCAAGTTATTCATACTTTTCCTGGAAAGTATTTTAAAAAATTTAAACGGGGAAAACTTAATAATTTTCACTTTGCCGATGTTATTAGTCAGTCAGTAATAGCGCACGTACTTTACAGGATATTGTAAACGACCTTCATAGTTGCTTTAAAGCGGTAGGACTAAAAATAAATATCTATAAAAAACGAAGGTCAGGATAACTAGAAATAAAAATTAACGGGCAAAGACTGGAACAGGTTAATGGATACGTGTACCTGATTCAAGTAAGCATAGTAAACAAAAAAACAAAGTGTAAGTAGAGTAAAAAAACTGCATCTTTCATGGATAGCATCCGAAAAACGGAGTAATGTTTCGAAAGATAGAGACGCGCCAAACTGTTTACAAAAGAAAGTATATGAACAGCATCCTCCCAGTGCTTACATAAGAAGTTACGAAATATGTTATAAGAAAAGTGGCCGTAACGCTTAGAGCCTATGAGAGAGCAATGCTAAGTATCAATGGGCTGAATCGAAAAAGCAACACGTGGATAAGACAGCAAATCAAGTTGGTAGAGGTAATAAAATGTGTAGTAAAATTAAAATGGAACTGGGCTAGTCATAGGTGCACTGAAAGAATGACACAATGGAGACCGACAGAAGAACATTGGTCGTCCGTGTACACGATTACAAAACGACATCTAAAAGTCGGCCGGAGTGAAATGGATGAACGATGCTTGTGACCGAGTATAATGTGAAAAAAGGTAAACGTTTGCATTCAGCAGTATATAGAAATAAGCGAATCGTTTTATCTATATCTATATATATATATATATATATATATATATATATATATATATATATATATATAAAATTTATATATATATATATATATATATATATATATATATATATATATATATAAATAAAATTTATTTATATTACGTTACATTTATACGCGCGGCCACTCATTTTCTAATAAGCCGTTCTCGGTAAAAAACGTCCGCATTTATGCGTGGATCGTCAACATGTTTTTGCCGGGACGAAGCAGTTACTCAATATTATAATACGTCTTAATAAGTAACAAGACCCTAATATAATGATTGTAAATAATATTTTGGAACTTTGATTATTTATTCAAATGGCCTCTTATAGCTTACATTGTTTTGTCGTAGATAATACTTTAAGATATAATCTGGAGGACAGTTCCAAATTTAATAATTGAAGATCGATAAAAAACACGTCTTTTCATAAGTAAAAATCATTGTTCGTCTTTATATTTCTTAGAAAACGCTCTACTTTTTTTTTTTAGTCGTTAGTTTACTGGTTAAATTCGTTGGATTTATTTAATATCCGCGGGATATTACAACTTTCGGAAACCTCATTAACGACACATTTGACCGATATCTATAATTTGCTGAAAATTGTATCAGTTTTAAAAAGCGCGTTCTAGCTGATACAGTAGTAATAGAGTGTATATATTATATAGGACAAAACATATCTATCTATCTATCTATATATATAAAAATCCGCGACATCGGTAATTATAAATGAGTTCAATGACACTGAAAATCCAGTTAAGCTGGATTATCGTGTAGTTATTTTCCATTACAATCACTAGTGATCTTGTTACGCCGCTGCCGCTATTACTCGAATTATTTAAAAAGCACAGTCGTCTACAGTCCGACCAACTAACTCGACTCGAGTTGGAATAACCACTTCTAATAGCGGAACGTTCTCTCGATTCCGAAGAAGAGGAGTTCGCTACTTCATTCCACGACAATCGACTTTATATTCCGGTGTGTATGCGTTATTGGTATGCGATATTGTATTCATACGACAAGTGTCTTCTATCTTTGAGCTCTGGTGGATAAACCAACACATACGTACATATATTACATGTATATATATATATATAATTATATGAAGTGGTTCGAATTTTATACGTTATAAAAAGTGCGTCTATATGTACATTCGTTATTCGAAGTTGCCGGTGCACCTGGAGAATTAGATGGGAATCCGTGTGCAGTAAATAGGGAAGACTACATTTAAAGATTCTCTCGATAATAAATTATACGTACAACGTTGTGTTAGCGCTAAAATCGAATGTACTCCGTAAGAATCTGTAATACTCGCAATGATTGTAGTCGAACGTTAAACACTGGAAATACTCTATATACACACATTCGCCGTTGAGATAAAAAAATATATATATGTATATTTATATTTTTTTTTTTCAGTTTTAAGCCTATTGTAATGCTGCCGGAGTAATGGCTGAATAAAGGTGAAATCTTTTCTTATCATAGATCATTTTTGCTACATTGATTATTATCGTTTTATCATACTATTTGCCGCGATATTTCATTGTTATAATACCATATGCGCTTCGTTTTAAATGACTTCAGAGTGATACTTTATTACGTCACAAGATTGACACATGCACGCATCTGTGTTTTGTTTAGTTTATATTTTTTTTATTTCGATTGCAAATCAATTATTTTATATATTTTTCTGACGATTCGACGGATATATAATTATGAGTTATTATTATTATTGAATACGTGTAATGTGTTGTTGTGACGTGAGCGTCGAAAGATTGTATTTTTGGATATTCCCCTATTTCATTTACGTGTATTTAAATCGCTCCGAATTAAACGGAAACTTGAAATAGATTTTGATTTTGATTTGAATTCGAATTTTTATTATTATTATTATTATTATTATTATTATTATAGTTTCGTATTTGTTTCAGATTTCTGAACATTTTCCATATTATTTTAACAAAAACGTTTAACAAGGTATATTTAAATTTCGATGCATAGTGATGCGAGAAAAAAAACACCCTATATAAATCGATCGACGAAAATTTAGAAAGCAAAAAAAATATTTATATATATAAAAATAATATATTTTTCTTAGAAAATATTATTTTAAATAATAACAATAATATTAATACTTAATAGTAGATATTTATAAAAAAAAAAGATTATTCTAATATGATTATGTTCTTATTCAATCTGCGGATATTCCATCTACAGTTCATCTCTATCCGCGGTCAATATTATTCATCGGTGTAAAGTCGTCCCGAACAATTGTTTTATTTAAAATATAAACAAAAAAAAAATAAATATACTTTTCTGAGAAAATAATATTTAAAATAATAACAATAATGCTACGTACTTATATTGCGTTATGATTATGTTCTTCTTATTCAATCGGTAAATATTATAAACCGATTTGCAATACCATTTTCATCTTTATCAGACGCGACCAATCGTTTTATTTAACGCACGAATAAAAAAATAAATATATTTTTGTTAAAAAATAATATTTAAAATAACCACGATAATAAAGAAATACGTCCGTAATAATCGATATTTGTAAAGATCGGTGTTTTTTAATATGATTATCTTTTTATTCAATCTGCGGATATTATAATCTGCAATTCATCTCTATCCACAGTCAATAGTATTCATCTCATCCCGAGGTCGTTATTTCCTACGATATATGATCGATGTATGTAATAATTCCTCAGCGATACATTTCCGAAGCCTTCGTACTTTTTTTTTTTTTTTTAATGTCGTTTTATAGAAATATCGACATTTTGAATTAGATGGACTTTAAATCGTAATTAATTTATTTTTTACACGAATATTACGAAACATACAAAAAAGGACAGGAAAAAAAAGTAAGCTACATTTAAATGAGCGTTAGTAGTACCTTAAGTGTATGAGTAGTAATAAAACTGGAATCTTGAAAATTGGAGACAAAGTTGTAGAAAACTTTAGAAACGCTGACGTCTAATGATGGAAGTGATACAAAATGGAAATTAAGAATCGTCGTGGCCAAACGAGCGCTTGGAAATCTCATGTATACGTATTAAAGGATAGGAAATTAAATATTTAATTAAAATTTCGGTTAGTAATATCGCTCGTCTATATGAAACATATGAACGTGGAGAGCATAAAACGGCTAAAAGCATTTTAAATGCGAATCCTGAGAAGGATATGGCGTATACTATGGACACAAAAAATAACTAATAAATACGTTTTAGGAAAAATCTACCGTTAATAGTTCAGCACTTTTTCCCCCCCGCTAGAAAACGGAAATATCTGACGCATAAGATCAGGGAAAATGGTATCTTTCTGCCGGATTCACAGGGTGAAATCGAACGAATAGCTCCAAGAGGAATGAAATAGAAATGTTACGTAGTAAAGAAAAAAATGGGTACACATAATGAAGGTCGTAGAAAATACGAGATCACGATGTAGGCTAACTATTGTCAAGGAGATGCCGCTAGAAGAACAAGAAGCGGAAAGTGCGAAGCGAGTATTTAACATGGACAATCTCTAGTGCCGAAATGAGACGATCAAAACGATTTTTTAATGAACCTACGAACAAACCTCTCTAAGCTCTCAGTTGCCGTCAGATATTTTATCGTAAAGACCTGAATTTTTTTTTAAAATATCGAGGTGTTCTGTACTCGGTAGTTCTTATTTATTTTTTAATTTAATTTTTAATATAATAGTCGTCAAAATATGCAATGTGTACGTTATGTTGCTGCTCCGATAACATTGTTGATCGTTCGAGATTTGTATTTTGCGGTGGGTGTTTAGCGTGTCGATGTACATCCGGTACGCGAGTAAAATTTTGTATTATATTTATTAATCTTTCTAGGAATATGCATATATTTGGAATAGGATTATGAAAATGGGGAGTAAATAATGTTAATGCACGTAGTTTTATTTGTTTGTTTTTTTTTTCTAATTTTTAAATTACTCATTGTACTAATTTAATACTTATAAGACTAATAATTGGTTTTTTAGCTGTTTTATAGATTAATCTTAAAAATTAAAACAGTATAAAAAAAATAGTAAAATTTAAACGAAACAGACTATCGAAAGTTTTTAGAGTTTTATTGAAAGAGTTTAATAACTAACTACCAACACGCTGTGTTAAATAAGCGAAAATAAATTAAAAATAAAATTGGATCTTCAGCAGTTTATTCCGCAAATCGTAGTTTTTGTGTACGAAACCGAGAAAATTCTTTAAATTACGCTTTATTGTCTAGTATTCTTAAAAGTTTGCAATTTTCGTAAATTTGACCTTCAACAACCTCTGAAAATATGCGAGCTACGATGTTTTGTATTCCACAAAAATAACGCCTATAAAAAAGTTAAGGATAATTTAAAACCGAAAACATATACACGTTAAGTTTACCATCCGTACTCGTCGGTAACTGCGTTGTATAGGAGGGAAAAATTTATCCGTCAAACCTTAAAATTAGCCATACGCAATGAAGGAACTTACTAAGTTCTGTCACTGTTCTACCGAACGTATTATAAACAAATGTATCGATTTCGTACAGTTTTTCTGATCTATAACGCTTACGAATCAATATGCAGGCGATATTTACGTTAGTTCAACTGAAATCTAAAGAGTAGCAACAGTTCAATATATGTGCACTTGGTTCTGTGCAGAAGTCGATCGGAATATGGAAAATAGAACCAGAATAGAAAAAGCTAGGAGACAACTCTTCTATCTCTATGAACAGGTTATTTATAAGAAAAGATCTGCATTTGCGAACGAGATTAGCTAGAAAAGTTGGACTATTGGCATTAGAAAAGAAAATTCAGTTTTTCGCGTATATATATATATATATATATATATATATATATATATATATATATATATATCTCGACGAATGTTTAAAATTCCGTGGACAGACAGAATAACGAATCGAGGAGTCTTAAACGAGATTTCAAAAGAAAAGGAGTTCTTACAGACCATTCAAGAACGCAGTTACTACGGTCATACTCGATCCTTCGCCATTGGTACTACATGCGGAAATTGTCGGAAAAAGAAGCGTAGGCAGAAGGAAACTTCAGCGGGTGCGGATCTCAAATGATGGTTATGCAAAAGCGGAATTAAAAAATGCGGCCGTGGATAAAGAGTGAAAATGGCATTACTGATCACCGAACTCCGATCACAGACGGCGTAGATAAGAAGACGACGACATTATCAATAAATAAAACGCGGAAACAATTTGTGTGCCGAGATGATATAAGTTCTACAGAAGAAAACCCAACAAGGACAGAACCCCGAACAGCTTCTCATTGTGCTTTGCAGTAGTAGTAATATTGTTATACCTACGTATTTAATTTTGAGCATTCGATTTATCGACGATCAATAGTCGATTTTCGCGATACCTAATTAAAGAGAAAGTCGAAAAACAAATCGAAATAAGGTTGTATCTTACTCGTATCCTATTTAATTCGTCGTATCATATTTAACGCGGTGTGTGTGTGTGTGTGTGTGTGTGTGGGGGCGTCCAATCAATAATTGACTTCCTTCAACGATAATTGCTTTTCATCGATGATGGTTCTCATCCGCGATCGTTCGACCGGAAAATCATCTTCCATTAAATAGATTTTCTTTTTCCGGCATTTGATTGAGCGGAACATACTTATTTCGAAATGTAAAATTTTCCGATTATTCGCTGCGATACATTTTAAATATATATATATATATATATATATATATATATATATGTATATGCAAATATAAATATATATAATATATATATATATATTTGTAATAAATATATGTATAGATGTAACACGTTATGTATGTTTTGGCTACACTTAAATTCGTCTTAATTACTCAAGGTTGCGAGATTACGTCGATTATAAAAACAGAGAAACAAACCTTACACCGGCTTATAATTCTCGGTTTCGGATCGATATAATTTCGATACACTACATTATTTCTATTGCCCGGAAAAATGTTTCGTTTAAATCGCCGGAATTTCTCGGATTATTTAATAACTTTGAAAAATTTGAACTGTAAAATTTCAATAATTATGTCATCGCATAAAGAGGTAGTTAATTTCAACCGTTTCAATCGATAATAAATACGAAATTCGAAATTTTATACAGGCGTTTATCATTACTGTTTCTTAGGTAAACCGTTACATAGTTTTCTGTATGTATTTGTGAACATATATATTTTTTGAGAAATTTCGCGTCAATCGGAAAATGTGAAATTTTGTTAACGTTTAAATTTCGTCTACCATATAGCGGACATCGTGATCGAGTGAATTTTTCTTTACGTTTACTCCGATGAAATCGTTAAAACGTAATTTTCGATATGGTCTAATTTTTCGGTTGGCGTTTATTTAGGCGACGCCGTCCACCAACTATCCAGTTCTTAAGGCAATAGCTACATTAAAAAAAAAAAAAAACAAGAAAAAAACGATGTTTTATTTAATTTTCTTTATTCGATATAACGAATTTCTCTACTTCAGAATTATTTTATTCCGTGGTTTATTTGATGTTTTTAAAAACCTTTCTACAACGTTTCCAGCTCCGCAATTACCTACTATATATCGTGCTTATTATCCAAATGGAGATTTTAACTTAACAAATTACGTACAATTAGAACGGATACGACATTTGCTAACATATAAAGAAGAAATCGTCGTACGCCGACTGCGTCTCGGACGTATAAACGCACGTTCATCTAATAAGGAGAGAAAATGTTTCACACTGCTCTCTTGTGTGTAAGCCGATAACTGTTGAACACCGTCTGCTCGAGTGTGCCAAGTACATTAACCAACGTGTCGAGTTCCAGTTTTCATGATGGCTTATTACACAAAATTAAGCAACATTTTCAAAAAAAATTATACCAGTTGCTTCGGTCTTACCTAAATGAAAATCCTTCAAATACGCTTATTCCGAAATTATACACATATGTGTCAGGTAGTCGATATTGGTATAATAAGACACGCCTATCTTTAATCATAAGCTATGAACATTGTAAAGAACTTAATTTTGTACAAAAAATATTAGAAGTTCGTATTACTTTTCTGCATAAATACAGTCGATATAAATAATTATGAAAGAAATAGTAGACAATTCCCGGAACCACAAATGTATATATATATATATATATATATATATATATATATATATATATATAGATGCTTCGATAAATATGGAAGAAAACTTTTAATAAAACTCTGGACAAAAAAAGAAAATTTAAAATTCCACCAGTATACTCCTCTTGCATGGAAAAAATGATCAGAAAGCAATATCGTGTGTAAGACCAAATTAAGTAATTTAATATGTAACAGATTCAATGTCAGCGAAAAATTAATAACAGAACCAAGCAGCATAACATTTTATGGGGAATATCGTGAAGATATGCGGTAAACTTAAAGAATATAAAATTAAAGTAGTATTTAAATCGATTCCGGGGCATAGAGGAATACAGGAAAACTCTATTGTGGATCAACTTACAAAGCATGTACCATCAAATCGGAGGCAAATTAATATAAAATATCCTTGGAAGGAATTTAGAAGTAAATTAAAAGCGTAAAGTTCAATAGACCGCGGGATACCATAGGTGTATAGAAATCTTAGTACACATCGCGGAAAATATTATTACAGTATCGAAAAGGAAATACGTAAAGATACCGGGTTTTCGAATAACATGCATAGAGATTACATTAAAAAAATGACAAAATTGCAGACGGAACATAATTTAACTGCCAAAAACCTGAAATTAAAATAATAGATTTATGCGAACGCACAAAAGAGGAAGGATGCATCGAACATATAATTGTGAACTGTAGGATAAGAAATATAGGAAGAGAAGAACTGTAGAAAGAAATTGTTCGATACAATACATTGCCAGTACATATGGGTCAGATAATTAGCGAACCGACTACAAGAGTGTCTGTTGTATCGATTTATAAAGATTAATAATATTAAGATATAATAATTAAAGTTCAGCGATAGTTATAAAGTTTGTTAGTTAATGAACATACTTAAAAGAAAACTGGCTAAATGGGTAATACCGGCCCTATATATATATATATATATATATATATATATATATGCATTATCATATTAATTAAGTCTTTATAGATTATGTAAGTTAATTTACTTTATAACGACGCTTAATAATTAATTGTTCATCGCGGTTACTTTGCGCAGTACGCGTAGAGTTTTTTCGATTGTTTTTCATTGAATGACAATACAGTCTATCTTGTCTTCCGAGAAGCTGTAGCTTTAATCGGCGGCAGAATTTTTTCTCGAAATCCAGTTCACCGCAGTAATCCTCCGTCCGTTTAATTAGGCATAAACGTGTCTATTCGAAAGTGTTCATTGTGAAACGTAAAAAATTAACGAATATTAAGTTTTAAGCGGAACAAAGGTGTACGAATTATAACAGATATCCGAATGAAAGAGCAAATATTAAAATCGAACAACAAAAAACGAAAATCATAACGATATATAAAAGTGTGTAAAATAAAACGAAAAGTTTGGACGAAATACCGCAAAGTAACTTTGGAAATCATTTAAACCAGATGAAAGGCTATCGCGCGTGAAACAAGTGACTAAGCGATATAAAGAAAGGAACGAGCAAACTTCGGATAAGAAGTAAAGTAATTGAAACGATGGAAAGAGACGAATTTTTTAAAATCGACGTTTTTCTTTTAAAAACTGTCTAATGCAATGATTTAAAAAATAAATAAATAACGAAAACATAATTTAAATAACTAAATTTTCTTTATGAAAACTATATCCAGGAAGTACAGGACTACCAATTATAACCAATTATATTGGTGGAAATCGGCAAAGTCAAACAACGCCAAAAACAAAACCAATATAATAATGCAGTTCGGAAAGAGATCATCACTCTGAAGAGAGAGCCATCACGTCGATTCAGAATTTGGAGCAATGTTATAATGTAACTGTTAAACAATTTTGGGAACTTATTAAAATAATTGTTAAAATTTTAGCCGACGTTCGGGACACAAACAGGATATTGTAATGATGATGATTAGGTATATACATATGTATATGTATATATACACATATGTGTATGTATATATACACATATGTATGTATTAGATGTGTAATTATTTCTTTTAATACAATATCGCTGTATCTTTCTTTTAAGTACATTAATTTCTGAGTATATAATTAAAGTAAATACTAAAGACATTATCCTTTTTGGAGTATATTTTCCTCCAAACATAGACTTAGAATCACAATTTACTTTATTACTTAAAAATATCAAAGAAAATTCTCGGCGGAATATAACAGTTCTCGGCGATTTTAACGCAAGATCAGACATAATGGAAAGTAAAAACGTTTACCGTAACCAAAGAAATACTCAATTTGAGAATTTTATTTATTCAAGTGATTTGATTATTAAGAATAATTATAATGTACATACTTTCGCAAATCATAATGGGCAAAGTTTAATTGATTATATTATGGTTAATAATAATTTTAAGTTCACTATGTCTAGTGTTACTGTAAAAAATTTTCATTTAAGTGATCATAAAAATCTTAGTATAGATATTCATAATTCGAGTATTGTCAACAACACAAAACTATCTGTAACGAATGTGGACAAATTTATTAATAATTTAGATCATGAATTAATGATAAATTATGAAGCTAAACTTAAATTAGCTAACTCTGGTAATATAACCAATGATATTGCTGAAAAAATAACTGAAACTTTAACTGCTTGTGTTCATAATTCTAAAGTGAATGTAACTAAAAATAATAATTCCTGGTGGAATGATCATTTGGAATACATTAAAGTAATTGTTAAGAAATTTCATAAAATTAAACGTAAAAATATCATATTTCAATTAACATACAAAATATTATTAAGAATATATAGGAAAGAAATTAACTTTTATAAACAACTCGCTTGGAGGAATCTATGTAGTTCCTCCAGAACATGGGGCAAACCATATAAAATTTTAACGAGAACTTCTTCTTTCCAATTTCCGGACTTAACTGTAAATAATACTTCTGTGTCTTCCAATGTAGATAAAATGAATTTATTATTGAAATCTTTTTTTATGTTTGACAAACCTAACTCGATCTCCTTGTGTAAATTGAACGATAATAATAAGTGTACGCTATATTCCATTACATACGGCGAACTTAAAAATATAATTACAAAATTAAATAATAAGAAATGCCCATCTGAAGATGGCATCACAAATAAGATTATTAAAATCGTTTTCTTTTATTATCCAAATTTACTTCTATTACTTTATAACAAATTATTAGAATTTCAAATATTTCCTCAAAGCTGGAAATGTGCAAATTTAATTATGTTAAATAAGCCGAATAAAGACGCAAGCAAAATTAATGGTTATAGACCAATTTGTTTACTGAACATGTTAAGTAAAATTTATGAAAAAATCATTCTTAAATTTTTAAATTTGGAAATTGAAAATTCGGCATTACTTGATCCGTATCAATATGGCTTCAGAAAACATTTTTCTACTGAACTTGCAGTTCACGACGTCAATAATAATTTAGTTAATAATATTCAACGTAAAAACATTTCTATAGTAATTTCTTTTGATATCGAAGGTGCTTTTAATAATTGTAATCGTCAAGTTATCATAGATACTTTAATTTCTAATAACTTTAGTTCCAATATTATAAAGTTGATATACAATTATTTATCAAAAAGAAAGGTAAAATGGATCTATCAAGATGAAACTATCACTGTTGATAATAATCATGGCGTTCCACAAGGGTCAGTCCTAGGACCGATCTTATGGAACATTCTCTACTCAATAATACATTGTAACATGCGTAATATAGATAATAATTTAAGATTGTATAGTTATGCTGATGATTTATTACTCATCTATAATATTCCTACAACAGGCAAAGTTGATATTTTTGTTCATACAAATAGATGTAATACTATTGTAAACAAGCTTAGTTTAATAGTCGACTCGTTAAATTTAAAATTTGAAATTAATAAATCGCAAATTATGGTAGTGTCGCGACGTAGACTTCCATATGAGCAAGTAATATATGATAATATTAAGATTAACAATTGTAACTTCAACCCTGCTATATCTATAAAATATCTAGGTTTTATAATTGATAATAAATTAACGTATTCTAAACACATTGAGCATATAAACAATAAAGTTAATAAATATTATTACATTTTTAAGTCACTTGGAGGAAAACTGTGGGGATTAAAGTATAAAACAAAATTAGTTTTATATAAAGGACTAATTCAGTCGTTATATTCGTATTGCTCCAGTGTATACTATCACAATTTAAGTAAAAAATTAATTTGTAATATTAATTCAAACTGCAGAAAATTTCTCATAGATGTAACATCATCGTATATAACTACGTCTAATATTTCCTTACTAGTTCTTGCACGTGTATTGCCAATGGATTTATACATTAAAAAAAGATCACTCATTTTTAAAAGTAAAACTCAACACGGAAATTTAAATAACAATAACCTTAAAGTAATTAATGATCAAATTTTTGCAGAATTTAAATCCAGATATGATCAAGTACCTAATGATAAATTAATTAAAAGTTTTTTTCCAAATATTACAACACGCTTTAAAGATAAAAATTTTAATGTAAATTACTATATGAGCCAAATTCTTACAGGACATGGTTCTATTGGTTATTACTTGCATAAATTAAAGATAATTAAAAGCAACATATGCGGTAACTGTAATAATAACGTAACAGAAACTGTTTATCATATAATATATACTTGCCCAAAATATAATGAATTAAGACTACAATACAATATAGACTGCTCATTGCAGTTTAATGAAATTGTTCTACTGGAACAATTTCCAACATTTGTATACAATGTATTTAAGATGAAGCATATTTATAAATAACCACTACCGGTAACCATAAGCTGTATAGCAGGTTACTAAAAGTTCACAATTTTATCATGTATTCATGTAATTATAGTTAAAAAAAAATATATATATATATATATATATATATATATATATATATATATATATATCCGTTATTTCGTCGACGCTACACAATAAAAAGTAGTTCGAATGGCGGGTGTTAGTAGTGGAGGCACATCCGAATGTATGTTAAATTTTAAACGACTTGACAGAGATATCGCTGTTTCGTACTTTTTAAAACTTTAAATTATTGTAATTTCTGTTCTATTTGTGATATCAATGTGAAGCAAATCCTCGAACGAACCCGATAATATAGGCTATATTAAGTTGTGCGAATTTCATCATTATCGTTTTGATAGTTTTTGAGTTAAATCGGAACAGACAGACGAACAAAAATTTTTAAAAATAGGTTTATGCGCGGTAAAAATAGTCCCGTGATTGTAATGAAAATATTCTCAAATCACAGACGCTACAGTTTTATTATAGAATTATAGATATATGTGTGTGTGTGTATATGAGAATTTTTATATTTTTACCGTCGAAACGTGGAAAATTAATATTAATGAGGATAAATCAACTCGGGTAATATTTACCAACAGAAGAACTGCTTCAACAAGACCCGTAACCATAAATGGGACTATAATCGCTCAAAAATAAAATATCTTGGGATAAACTTAGATCAACGGCTAACATATGGAGTATAATTAAAAAACGTAATGAACTCAATATTAAATGGAAACGAATGTTTTGGCTGTTAGGAAAAAGATTAGAATTATCGATCGAAAACAAGCTATACAAGCAGGTGCTAATTTGGCTATACGGTTGTCAATCGAAAAAAACCAATATTGCTGTTCTACAGCGAATCTAGAACAAAATCCTCCGAAATATCGCTAGTGTTCCATGGTATGTAATTAATGTTACACTTCACGAAGATCTTAAGGCCAAATTCATAAGAGAGGAAAAAATATGTCAACCGTCTGGAAAAACACACTAATCACATGGTAATCTCCCTAATGGATAACTCGAATACCGTCGACTGGATCGAACGACCGGACTTAATATAAACTAAGCGGTTTTTTTTTATTGTTTTTTTTTTTTTTTTTTTTAAATGGGGATGCCCTTAGAGATTACCCAACGTGATACTGTAATAATTGCATATTATTTCTGTAAACTCGGACAACTTCTCTAGAAATATCGCTATGTCCGGGACAGATGTAGAAATTCTCAATATGAAGAAAGGACAATACGTTATAAGGAGGACCGTTACGAGACGCCCGCAGTAATTTAAGATACGGTAATGCTGTTAAAGAAGGGCATTCGAAGAACACGTGATCAGGATTGAAAACTGCACGAGCAGCATGTAGAGGGCAATAAGGACTTTTTCTAAGTTAAATAAGGAAAACAGTCGATCCTGCAATATATATACAGTTAAGTTTTAGCATCCGTCACAAATTACAAAACTTACCAAATAGCATTAGCTAGGTGTAAGTTAACGATAGTAATTAAAAAAAAAATGCAATAAGAGTAACGATTTAATTTAATTTTTTATTTAAATGCGACGACGTTATTAGACGAACAATAATTTTCCGAAATAAAATGAATTATATTAATTTTATAAGATAATCGATATAAAAAATATAGATGAAAATTTCGTAATCCGCGTATCACCGTTAGTAGTCGATTTTATTGTAGGCGTTAATTATGTAGGTATATTGTTAAAAGCGTTTAGGCGTTTTTTATATTTACCTTTCTTTCCTGTACGTAAATTATTACATATTTTTAATCAACGGGAACTCGTCTTCTTCGTCACACCTACACGCGTTAACGTAAGCTATAGCGTATACGATATTTGCATATCAACGACAACAATTGTCCCAGCAGCTAAGATCTATCGTTAAAATTCATCCACAGATTTATATTTAAATATTCCGTCATCGAAATTACCAGACGAACGGGATTTCGCGCGAAGGTCGATAACAACGTATTCCATCGAACTAGAGGGAATTGTATATTACACCGATTTCCTTATCCGGCAGACGATAATGGAACTATTCGATTAAATGAATAACGGAAATATTGACGATAGTACGCTGTAATATTCTCAATAATAATATTCACATTATTCATTTCTGTTATTTTACATAGTTTTCTTACACCATGGCTAAACTATTTTCCTCCTTCGAGTATTATAAAATGTGCTAGTAACGGATAAGTTAAAAGTAAAAAAAATGAAATCGATACAACTGGCTGTTGCGATGAACTAAAGTATCGTTTACAATAGTCTGAAATAACAAAAACTAATTAACTAACGCTTACTTGGCGATGCGTACTTTTTATTTAATTTAAAGATTAAATTAGAAAAAATAATAAATCAAAACAGTCTACTAATTTCACCGGCATTATCAGGACTTTGTTTTATTTTATTTTTTTAATATATAATTTCTGACCAATGAGGCCATCCACTAGATTTGTTTGACTTATGTATTGTCATGAAATTTAGGACACGTTCATCAGCGTGATCCGAGATCTGCTGACTCGGTGACTAGACCAAATCAGTTTTTTTTTTTCCGTTTTAATCTCCTCGCCGGATTATTGATTGTTCCAGTAATCTCACTGCGAGGGAATTGTCATGTACTTCTAGTCTCGACATATGTTTCCTGACTGATTATCAGGACTGAGTGAAAACCGTTAAAAACTAATAAATTCAACCTTTGGTAAACGAAAGAACCGGTTTAGATTCCGGAATATTTCAACGATGCGAATTGTAAGAATACCCATGTTTAAATAGAACACTCCATTGACGACATAATTTTCTTAATTTATCTATTACTTTGACCAATAGGTATCGTAGTTTTAACATTTTTCGTAAGCCTACTTACACAGACTGTATGACTGTCATTTTCGTAAAAAATGACAATCTTCCATTCTATAATTCGTCGTTTACATTCGAGCTTAAAATGTTTATAAATAAAACCTTATCAAACACGTCGCAGTTGTTAACGGTTATAACAAACATTTAATATTAATCTTCTTATTGTTCTCAATCCGTAGATTGGTGGATAACCTTTATGATTTGCGATCTTGTTTATCTAACTAAGAATTCCTTTATTTCAGTTTGTCTTTTTAAATTTGCGTTACTTGCTGCTCCTGTGTCTTTTATTATCTGTTGGATGTATTCTTAGGTCTTCCTCTGCAGCTTTTGCCTTCCATTTTGCCATTATTTGAATCAGCGTTTGATTATGAATGTCCTATCCACTTATCCACTTGGTTCTTCTTTTCTTTAGTGTATTTATTACTTGATTAGTTTATTTCTTTTAATACTTTTTCGTTTTTAATTTTCTCTATTCAACTAATTTTTTGCATCCTACGCCAACACCACATTTCGAACGCTTCAATTCTATTGTGCATTTGTTTGTTTATCGTCCATCATATATATTTATGTTTTCACGAAATGCTTCTTAGTTTCCAATTTTATACTTTTTGATGTAAAGGATTTTTTTTTATTAAACGCCGTTTTTTCTTAGTCGATTCTCGTTATTATTTCTTTATCTACCATCTTGGGTTATCCGAGATATGACTATTAACTTGTTTTAACTTTTTCCCATTAATTCTTACGTTTGTTGTTCCCGGTTTCTTATCGCATTTCATCACCGTCGTCTTTTCTTCGTTTATTGCCGTATTATATTTATCGGTTACTTCTGCTAAACATTGTATCAATGTTTCCAATTCTTTTTCATCGTTCCCCACAATTGCTATACCATCGGCGAATCGGAACATCGACGTTCTTACACCTCCCACTTTGATTCTCGTTTCTCTATAACTTCCTGAATTATGTTTTCCGTGTATACATTAAAGAGGCCCGGTGACATGCAGCACCCTTGCCTTACCCCTTTTTCTATTTTTCAACTTCTACTTCATTTTCGTTACTTTTTATTATCGCTATTTGCTTTTCATATAATATTTTTATTCTTCTTCTATCTTTGTATTCTATTCCTATTCCTTCTATAGTGTTCCATAGAAGTTTCCAGTTGACTCTATCGAAGGCTTTTTCCATGTCGATAAAAGCCGCATATGTCAGTTCGTTTATTTCTAGCCTTCTTTCTATTATCTGTCGGATTCCTAGAATCGCTTCCCTTTTTCCCCGTTTTTGTGGTCATCTAAATTTTCTTCTATTTTCTTGTTAATCCTGTTGAATATAATTTTTGTTAGTATTTTTGACGCTTGCACGAGTAAACGTTCTATGTTCTTTACATTTAACTGTGCCGTTCTTTTTCGGTATCATAACCGTAATACTAGTTCTGAAATCATCTGGAATCTGTTCATAGATTTCCGATATTAAGCTGTGTAGATAACTTTTCGCTTCTTCGTTCAAATTTAGTAACAACAACTCGCTCGGGATATTGTCACGGTGCTTTTTTGCTTTTTAATCGTTTAAGGGCAAAATCTATCTCTTCTTTAGCTATAGATGGACCAGATCTGTTATTGATGCGTTGGCTTCCATTTCTTTTGATGGACTACTATTTCTGAATAATTCTTCCGTGTATCTTTTCCATCTTAATAAAATGTCTTCTTGTTATTATTATTTTCCCATTTTCATCTTCTATTCCATTTGTTTTACCTCTGAATTCTTTAAAATATTTTCTTATATTATTATACGCTGTTTCTATATTATTACCTATTTTGATATTTTCTACTATTCGTGCGCATTCCGCTTCTATAAATTCTTCCTTCTTCCTTCTCGCTTCTCTGTTTACTCGATTTCTGTATTTGTTATACATTTTTTTATCTTGTTCTGTTTTCCATGTTTTGTATTTTCGTCTCATTAGTTCTATCAATTCGCTTGTTATCCGTGGTTTTTTGTATGTTCCCAGCGTTTCCTTTGCTGCTCTAGTTACGGATTCTTTGATCGTATTCCATTTTTCATTAATATTTTCATTTACTTTCTTCAAACTTTGCGAGACTTTATTCTGATACAAACTTTTTATATCTTTCAGTTTTAACTTTTCTATGCAGCATTTCTGTTTTATTCTTGTTTATTTTCTTCTTCTTTTTGTACAACAGTTCTGCTTTCATTACTACGACCGTGTGTTCGCTATCAATGTCCGCGCCTGTATATGTTTTGCATATCTTCATTTGATTTTTAAATCTCTGAATATAATATAGTCTATCTAGTATATCTGTTTACATCTACGGGCATTTTCCATGTATAAATTCTCCGCGGGTGTTGTTTGAACATTGTATTGCTTATTATCATGTCATTTTGTACGCAAAATTCTATAAGTCTTTGTCCTCTTTTGTTTCTGATTCCTAAACCGTAGTCCCCAACTTGTTCTCCTGTTTTTCCTCTACCAACTACTGCGTTCCAGTCGCCGGGAATAATCAAGTTCAATTTTTTTAATTATTTATGATGTCTTCTATTTGCTATACTTTCAATATCTTCTTCTGTATAGTTAGACGTTGGCATGTATATCTGTATTATTACTGTATCTGTAGGTACACCTGTCGTTATACTGTAAATAATTTTTTACTTTGTTTCCCCATTTTTTTATTTAAAATTATTCCGACGCCGTTCTTTCTTTCTTGATCACTTGAGCTTATAATTCGGTGTTCGTTGCTCCAAAAGTCGTTATTATTATT
This sequence comes from Coronaproctus castanopsis, assembly GCA_032883995.1. Classification (NCBI taxonomy): domain Eukaryota; kingdom Metazoa; phylum Arthropoda; class Insecta; order Hemiptera; family Monophlebidae; genus Coronaproctus; species Coronaproctus castanopsis. Next base: position 224,085,223 of record CM065053.1, read on the forward strand.
CCACACTCACTCCCATTATATCAATTCCTAGCCTTTCCATTTCTACTTTCCCATTTTCTAGTTTTCCGCATATATTGAGAGATCTTACGTTCCACATCGAAATCGTGTAACATTTCCTTTATTTTTCAATTGATCTCTTATTTTTTATTGCTTTCTAGACGTCCTTTTTTCATATGTAGCCTGGTTACCCACTACAATATGGGTGGTCGCACATTTCACACCACAAGGTCCACTAAACTAAGGAAATATACGGTGGTGGTTTTTGCCTTCCACCGGATTTTCTGTCAGGGTTTACTCCCTTAGCCCTTGGATAAAAATCCTAACCGCAAGGCAGCGGGTTGTTACTGAGGAGGTAAAGATTTTTTAGGTTTTTACGGCGACCTAAACCCGCCGAGGGAGAGACAGTCATAGGATTTTTGCAGACTTTTAATGGACAGGTCCTCAAGCTGTCCATCTGCATCATCGTGTCTCCATGCCCTGTCGCTACTAGAATCGTCTGAGGCTTAGCCGCTCTTGGTCCGCGACTACTTATTTGACTAATGTCTTATTCGCAGCTAACCTACATATTTGTAGGCCATTCCACTATCTGCCACCTGTGGACGCGCCCCGTACCGGTTCGAGCTCCCGTCCCCGGAAGGAACAAAGTACCCCCGTGGTGGGGTGGGGTCGAGGAATTAATTAATATCATAGGAAAATAACCAGTTGTTTCAGGAGGTCATTTTTCCTTCTTACGAATATGAAACTTTAAAAAGGTAAATAAATATTTTTTCCCAGTATTACTAGTTATTGAAAAAATATTCTTTAAAAGTATAATTATAATTCGCGTTTTTTAATCTATCTAATATTTTACTTAATACAAGACTTAGTTTTAAAAATATTGTTATTAACAACTCTCCGGTACCGACTGGAGTAAAATGCTCAACATTATCGAAAACTTCATAAATCTTTAAGTCGTCGGACGAATTTGATCTAGCGGTGAGCAACTTTAATAGTCACCAGTTCTACTATATCAGCTACACCTGTACACAAAGCTGCTTCCAACAACGGTGACTGGATCAGTGGGAATGATAAAAAAGCAGGGGCCTTCGCTTTATACTTTGAAGAGGCAAGCCCAATAACACTAGTTCCAACATAGTGATTAACATCGAGTCAAAAAAGTCGGTAAATATTCCTCGCATAAAGCCATCAGCAATTTAAAAATGAAGAAATCTCCAGATATGGATAATATCTAAAATTCTGCAAGAGCTCCCCCCCCCAAAAAAAAGGCATTGGCCGAATTCGTACCTTAGTTTAATTATTTTCTTTTCTAATGTTCAAATTTATTCTGTGTATGCCTTTGGGCAGTTCGATATAACAAAAAATAAACAAAAAGAATTCTCCGGAATCAAAACTATAGACCTTTTTTTCCCTTAATTCGTCGTACATCGTCGATTTTTGAGACACGGTGCATTTCCGTTTCAGAAATAATTCTAGAAAATGACTCTGCAGGACATGAAACTATACGCAGTAATATTTCGGATATAATATCGCTTTTTGGGTGATTAGATAATTGTATTGTACAAAATATTTCTAGAATTGTAACTTTTACCGCTAACCAAATGTTGTCCCTTATTATGAAAATTTCTATGTTAAAAGTTGATGTACCGTTTATAGGAGACATTGTAATTGAATAGTTTAAAAAAAAATAAACTTATTGTCAGTGTACGAATTGAACGAACAAACCGAACGGGAATTTTGATATGAATATTCTCTAACAGAGAAGGATGGTTTTGGTTTACTTACCTTATCGGCGGATTAAAAAACAAACTATTCCTACGTAACTTTAGCGGATTTCGTGGTAGTAATTATAAGTATTTTAATTAACTTTATTCGTAAATCATCGGATCGATTCAACATTCATATAGAATTTAGCGTGCAACGAGGGAAGCTATTTCGAAGTGTTCAATCACCCAACAATTTCCAATTTCTAAATTTCGTCCGCTATGTGAGATTTAAAAGTAAATTTTGCATCAAATAAAATACATCACACCCATATATATATATATATATATATATATATATATATATATATATATACTCATTTAATAATAAACTATTTACACGATAAACAGCGTCGAAAGGAAGACATTTACGTGAAAAATCAGAAAAATATATAAACACCTACGTGTACGGAATATTTAAAATGTTTTTGCGCGAATACGTGTTTTTTTATTATTGCACTTTAAAAAATTTAATGAAATATTAAATTATTTAAAAAAGTTTTTACACTTTTGCGTGGTCATACATGCATATATATATAATCATCGTTATCGAACGTCGTGACTAGACATTGTACGTTTATTATTACGTACAAAACGAGTTAGCAATCAAAGCGATATTTATATGCGACGCATATGACGTTATATAGAGTGGGTTGCCACGCCACCGCGACACACACACACACACACACAATATAGGAGATTAATTACAGTATTAGTTGCTTCAGATATTTTGGTGTTTATTTAGGAATGCGATGGTTATTTTTATCATTATTTATTCCTTAAGTCGCATATCCGAAAGAAAATAAATAACTCAACATCCGGATGAAACAATTTTATTAGTTATTAGGGTTACCACTCTAAATCGTCTGTTAATATATAAAATTGTACTACGTCCAGTATGGTCCTACGCGGCAGCGCAACTCTGAGTTCGCGTAAAGACATCAAACAAACTGATTATCCAGTGTTTCCACAACAAGATGATGCGTCTAATTTACCGAATGTCGTGGTACGTGTCCAACGAAGTCATACATCGAGATTTGAAAATGGATTCAGAATTATCCGGAGGCTCGCACAAAACATCTGATGCGGTTACAACACCACCCCCAAATCAGCTATGTCGTCAAAGAACACTAAAATGAAAAACGTAATCCTGTAATCTTTTTGGGGGGATGCATTATGATTGGATACTCCTCTTACACACGTGATTATATATATATATATATATATATATATATATATATATATATATATATATATATATATTCATTTATTAGATAGACTTACTCTTCGCTAGTTATAAATTAGCGAATAAAAGGAAAAAAAATTATCGTTGGAATCTAATTAAGCACATTGTATGGCGCGTGCGTGAACTTTTAATTTTTAACACTAAAAAAAATTGTCACAGTCTTAATAAGTGAATGATTCTAAAAATATTTATATGATACTTTACAAATTATTCGGAGTATATTGAACGAAAAACCTTACTTTATCAGCTCCTGGAGTTATGTGTTTCACAAGCCGAAATTTATAATTCGATACTATTCGACTTGAAAGGGTCGATTAAACTCTTATATTATAAAATTACTGCTTTTTTTATAATAAATAAGTAATAATAAAAATTTGTTACAATATCCTTCAACTAATTAAATATCTTTACGATATATTATTATATAAATATTTATATATCTGAAAATTTTATATATTGATAGTTGATTGTGTTGTTCACCACGGTCATTATCAGATTTTTAATATTTATTTTCATTTTATTTGTAAAATTGTGTTTTTTAAAAAATTTTGTGGTTGTATATTTTTATATTTTATATTTTACGTTTGGACATCATACATCGCAATAGTAAATGAAAAATTTAAAATTCCAACAGTATACAACTTTTACAGAATCAGGAAAATAATATTGAAGAAAAAATTAATATAAAAAAACTAAATTAATAAACAAATATATTGATATTAAATTTCAACAAATCAAAAAAATTGACCGACAGAACCAGACATCATTTTTGGATCATATTTTCACAATTACCATCACATATTTTTAAGTAATTATATTTAATTCGTATTTTTAAAATTATGATTTTTTTAATTTTTCACTTGATAATGGCGTAAATGCCGAAAAGCTTTGTGTTTTCCTTAAGAAAATAAATATTAGTGATTTAACTAATTTTCAATTGATTTTTTATAAAAAATCACTACATTCCACATTATATAAAAAATTAAAATTTATATATCTGGCTACGTAAATCATTTAAACGCCATCAATAATAACGACCAGCTGTCGCAGAAATTATCGAATTATTTTTGTTTTTTTATCTTATCCTTCCTTTTGTTTCTTAATTTTTTTTTTTTTTTTTTTTCGGTTTGTCCAATTTTAAATTGTTTTTATAAATGATAATACGGCGTATGTAGCTGTGTTTTTTCAAAAATTGATGCTTCAAACTTTGCTAACGATGTAGGAGCAGTTTTAAAAATATATATGTATTAGGTAAGCAGTGAATATTTTATCGTTATTCTCTCTTCTACACCTAATTACACGTCATAATACATACATACATTATATATATGTGTGTGTGTGTGTGTATAAGTCTAGTTCGATATATTTAATAACTGGCTGACAACTTAATCTTCAATAATACCACTTTCTATTTCAACGTAATATTTCACCTGTCAAATTTTCGCGAAATTACTATAGGTATATCGGTCATTTAGACTTTTGCCTTGTCATCGGCATCGCGTGTACTAGTTAGCACTATCTACTTGGAATTTCTCGTAATTACGCTATAATTATTATTAAGTATTTATTTATTTTACTCGTTAATATTTTTTTCGCATTTCTTAAAAAAAAAAATCAGTTCCGGATAAAAATTTATACGATTTGTGTTACAAAAATCTATATAAACTCAATGTCTCCCGTGAATTAGATCGAAAATTATTATGGACGAGAAGCGATATTAAGCTAGGTTTTAAAATAATTTAAACGTAAATAGATACTGCACTTTGATATTGTCCAACAGATCGAGTAGCGATGGTTAGGTCACGTTTCAGGTATATCCGATATTAAGCTGATAAGGACAGAAACTACACTTTCTTCTTTTGCAGGCCGAGAAGCTTAAATTAAGTTAGGTCGATGATGAATATTTTTCATTTTTAAAATTAATTATAAATTTTATTCGAAATTATTACAATTAATTTTTAAGAAAAATTAAAATTATTTAAACGTATTTTTTTTTATAAAAAAAAAAAAAATTATACATATATTGTTAGGACCGCTTATTAAACCAGTTGACGGATTGGGAGTTTATTCTACAAGATGGAGAATACAAATGTCCTAAATGCTCCCAATTAAATTATATAACCATGACCACGCTCTGGTTATATTATAGCACGCATTTTCCTCTTTAACTATTCGGATTTTGCTATTTATTATTTTGGTTTCATTGCTCATAATTCGATACTTATACGATGATAACGGTTCAGATGAATGATATTCTTGCACGTTTGTTGTTTTATATTTTATTATCGCTTTTCTTATAATTTAGTTGCCGGTTTTCGTTTAGTTATATTAAAATTTATTTTATTTGTGTATAGTTGCGATTAGCGATGAAAAATTCTCCCGACAAAATTTTAAACACATAAAAAGTGTATATTTCTGTCGTTAGCGCTAGAGCATCGCTTTTTTTATACGCGTTAAAACCTTTTTCGCATTTCATTAAAAAAAAATCGGTTTCAGATAAAAATTTTTTCGTCACTATTTTTATGCAAATGTGATTTGTGTTCCAAGATCACGATTTTTTCAACGTCTCCCATTTATATATTTAACTATTTATGTTTTTCTATATATTGATTATTTTATATATAAAACTTTACTCTCGATATATTAAAAAAAAAAAACCTTTATTAATAGATTACTTAATGAGCGGGAATTTCATAATGGTATATTAATCATTGTAGCTCTATATTTTGAAAATCGCTCAAATACTTTACAAATTGGTAGTTATTTAAAAAATAATAATAATAATAAAAATAACAACGAACCGTTATGTGAGTACGCAAGGGTCTGTTTCAGGTTCGTACTTGTGGAACACGCTTTCAAATGCGTAACATCACTTTTTCAAGATATTTTTACTTTTATCCATGATGTTGCGATGCGTTGATAACAATTCAAATGTATTGGGAAAAAATTTACCGTCTCTCTCTCTATATATATATATATATATATGTGTGTATATATATATATATATATATATATATATATATATATATATATATATATATAGGGATATTGCGAAATGGATATAATGATAAAATTTTGAATTTAAACGAATTCAAAATGAACTTAAACGATGTTTAATAAGAAATTAAAAGACAAACGGGTAAAGTTAACGGAATATTTAGATATTGTAATAGATCAAGAAATTTTACTGTCATTTTTGCTCTATTACTGATCAATAGGAGTATCAATCCTTCGATTAATTCGCCCCCTGTCGTCATCTAAGTTCTCAATTTTTTCCGAACTTCTGTTAACCTTTTCAGCTCTTGATGTTTGCTTCTTTCACGATTGTGTCCATCAGTGTCTGTGTTGGTATTTCTTTCGGGGCCTGCGCATTGGTATTTTTCCTTGTATAATATTTTTCAATAGGTCACTTAACACGCGCCGTATCTCTATTCCATTCTTGTTTTTTTAATCGTTTTCAAGATCGATCTTTACGGTTAAAAAATTCTTCATTTAGAATTTTATTGGCGAAATTTTTATCATCCAAAGCTTCAATTTTCTGCAAATCTCTTTTATTTAAAGGTCATGTTTCCGCCACGTATAGTGCCACTGCCTATATATATATATATATATATATATATATATATATATATATATATATATATATATACGACTTAGCAATCGTTTTCGTAACCCTATAGACATTCAGCGTTATTACGTGTCTGTTTCTTTTAAACGCCTCTTTGGCCATTCGCCGGATCCCATTTTCTGTCATTATATATGTTCTAAATATTTGCAGGAACAACCGACTTGTTCTACATGTTTTCCGTCGATTGATATATTCATTTTTTTTGGCGTCTCTTGCTCATGCGCATTGCTTTTTTAAATGTTTATTTCCATTCCATATTTGCTCGCTACGCTGTTTAATTTTTGAACCGTTGTTAGTAATCCTTTCTCGCTGTCTGCAAGGTCATCTGCTAATTTTGTTTATACATCGTCCTGCTGTTTTTACACCTTCTTTCATTTCTTCTAACACTTCATTTACTATCTGAATTCCGAATTGATAATACACGTCCTTGACACGCAGTCCTTTGGAACTTTTCGTTGTTCTAGATAATTTATTTCTCATTTGATTCTCGTATAACTTGTTTATCGACGCGATCAGTTTATCCGCCATGTTTACCAATATTTTGAATAGTTGGTTCCATTCTGTTCTATCGAATGTCTATGTAGCCGTACATACGATCCACCGTTTAAGTATTCTCTTTCTCCGAAGATTCGTAATGCTGCAATTTTCCAACTCCGTAACATTTTCTCGAATTGCTTCTAACCCTTCGTTTACTACGAATTCCGAATATATATTGAATGGCGCCGTCGATGACGCGCTTCTTTGGAAATTTATGTTGTTTCGGTTCCCGTATAACTTGTGCATTAATGCGATTAGTTTATCCGGCATGTTTACCGATATTTTAAATAATTTGTTCCATTTTTTTTTCTATCGAATGCTTTAACATAATCAATATACCATTCAAACGAGTTAAACCTACAGATCTATTTTGAATAAGCATCAATAATATAAAGTACTAAAATACAATTAGCGAAAGTCCTTACCGTTGGGTAAGGAACTTCACAAGTCAATCGCAATTTCTGTTCAAAAAGATTGCTAGATAGCCTGAAGCTAGTGGCATAATTTCGGAAGAGAAAATATATATATATATATTCTACCGTTTAAGTTTGTTATTTTTCCGAAGATTCGTAATGCTGCAATTGTCTTAAATCCGTACTGCGTATCATCAATGTATATATTTTTCCATTCCTTTTTTTTTTATAATTCTTAATCAGATTTTCGTCTATATGTACGAGTAAACTAAATATCCTGTATTTTCTTCAAAACGTTTTGGGGTGCACTTTTTTTTAGGAATTGGTACTAAGTCTGATGTGGACATATCTATTCAACTCAGGTAGCGCGATCAGATAATCACTACTACGGCTCCGTCTCGTGTAAATGTTAAGATGGATAAGAGAAAGCAGTTGTTAATAACCTAACTCTGTGTGTGCGTGTAATACATTAAAACCGGTATTACTAGAATATGGAAAAAGTCCAAAGACTAATATATATAAATATATATATATATATATATATATATATATATATATATATATATATATATATATATATATATATATATGGGGTCATGTTTTGAAATGGCAATTGCGATGCAATATTATCACAGTTAATGAATGGTTTTTTGCGTTTCTAAAAAGCTAATAAAACGCACGTGTTTGTGTTGTCGTTAGAACACGCGTGTCGTCTAGTTAATTACGCGCGAATGATGTTTAATGTTATTATTGAAAGAGTTCGATGATTGTAAATAATAAGAAAATGTTCTTCTCATGTTGCGACAGGTTGCCCGTCTAGAATATAAATTAGTTGTTTAGAAGTGAATTCTCGACTACGATATTCGTCATTTATTCCTATCATCATCATCATCTTTTAATGTTCGTAAGTAATTTTTCTTCGAACTTCGTAAAATCGTTAATTCGCGTGCGATTCAACGAATTTCACTGACGTACAGATATCGAAGTATTCGTATTCAGATCTGGACATTATAACAACCGAACTTAACCCCACTCGTCCGTTTGTTTCATCCCAAATTCTTCGTATAGTTTATGATTATCATTTAACAGACAACAGCCCGATATCGACTAAATCAGGTGTTAATCTTTCAGAAAACAACATCTTTCATTATATATACGTAGAAAAAAAGAAAAAAAAATAGTTCCCGGGTTCGTGGAAAAATTGTTAAATCTCTAATAAGTTTATTATTATTACTATTATTATTATTAGCTCTGAATCAGTCAGTTTTATGGAGTACTGCGTTGGGAAATGCCGAATTACTTGCCTATCGAACAGTTGCAAAGACGTATAATAATTTCGAATGAACTAATATCGAAGATTAACTTCGTTTATGATTTGTCGTCAATAACTATACTACGTTTGATATATCGTTAAATGGAGAGGAAACGCAGAAACGTGAGGAAGAATATTAAGCGTTAGTTCCACATTTGAATGAAACTAGAATAAGACTCGGATGGCGTATAGAATTCAAAACGAACCCTAATTAATTGCAAACGAAGACGGTGGAATCTATTAATTAAATATCTACGAATTATTTCCGCGACTAAATTCGCATATAATTATAATTAAAATTTGTTAAATATTTTATTCCAAGTATAAAACCAAATTTTGTTATCGGTATTGTTTCTTCAGACCGACCTAGAGAGATCGCACAGATACAACCGGATATTCAAGCGAAAGAGTATGAAAACACGGACTAATACATCTAACTAGCTGTTTCTAATCAACGATCGAGGAATTATAATGATGAATACACGATAGTGTATCACATTTATCGTGGACACGTTTAATTTTATAAAATACCGTATCTTTACGTGATATAAAAGAAGCTATTTTAACTGTTTATATTTTAGAGTATACTTCCGAAATTACTAATCGTCTTTACGCAGTTTATTAACACTTCGGTTTAAATATTTCTTAAGAGAGGGGGCAATGTATCGTGTTACTTAAAAAGGATCAGTGTAAATAGAAACGAATAGACAGTTCTTGTAAATTCTTTAAATATAAATGATTCATTTTTTCGTTGGCCGCAACTCTATTTATCTCGCGTTTCGATGATACATTTAAATACATTCAAAATTTATCCTTACCCATCTTACCGCCGGCTGTAATGTTCAATGTGAAAAAGCGCGTTAAGCGAAAGTTTACACGGAATATGATTTTTTTTCATTCGACGAAGGCTACAACGACAACCCTAAGTAGAAGTTACATTAGGCAGAGCATTAACATTTAGAAGACATTGCGACGAAGCAACAAAAATGAAAATAATTAATATCGTCCGGAAATAAATATCCGCTAAACGGGGAGCAAAATCGCACGTATTGCGAACATCAACACTTTGCTACTCAGCAGGAGAGTATGTGTGTGTCCAGTTTAGAGCCGCATACGAAGAAAGAAAATGTTGCTCCGAATGAATCGTGTACAATAATTATAGTATGTTTAAAAGACAAGTACAGAGGCATATTGCACCACCTGACATAACAGCAAAAACAAAAACCAACTATGGAAAATAACGAGATTTACTAACGAAAAATTAAAATCGAGACTTGACAATCGAAGAGCTGGAAAACTCGACAAAGTCTGAAATACTAAAAGCGCTTGGACAAAACTCAGAGCGCTAGTAATGTAACAGAATATGTCTTCCGTATATTTTACTTTCGGGTGCGCCTCAAACAGAAACAAATGAAAAATTATGGAATGAAATTCATACGAATGTAGCTGGTTGTAAAATAATGAACATTTATTCAGGTGCGACCTATATTGATGCGGATAAATAGAAAATAATAACACGCTTTTTCGAAGAATATATCTTCGTCTAAATTCGAAATAATGCAACGACTAGTGTTAGTAGTGGTAATATTATATATATATATATATAAATGATGATACTATGGTAAATATCTGTGGACAAGCGAAAGCTTGATAGTATAAGAAATAAGATTAATCTTTATAATGTATGTATGTGTCAAATAATTGCGCGATTTTCTTCAAATTTTACGTAATTTTGTTTTAGTTTTCTTTTTATTATTATTATTATTTTTTTAAGAACAAGTATCGTTGACGATAATACTTATTTTTAATTGTATAAACAGGTTGTAGATAGTAGAGCTAGAAATTTAGCGGACGGTAGTGTGCAGCAAAAGCAGCAAACGAAACAGCTGGAAGTGTTTCAAGCTCAAATACCAGGCGGTTCTGTTCAGGTTATCAGGTCGCATACTAAAACGTCCAGTTCATGGCATTCTAAGGTAACCATCCTGCTTTTACTTTTAAGCTCATTTCTTGTATATCTATATATATATATATATATATATATATATATATATATATATATATATGTAGTCGATAAATTAATATATCTCGAATATGAACGGGGCTAAGTGGCATTTGTTGCAAAATAAAAATCCGAGTGATTATTATTATTATTTTTTTTTAAAACAATCCCTTTCCCACTTTGGGTTTCAACCGTTTGTCGTATTTATGAATCAGATAATATTGGCTATAAGCTGTGCGAATTTCATCGTTATTGTTTTGATAGTTTTTGAGTTAAATCGGAATAGACAGACAGACAGACAAAAATTTTTAAAAATAGATTATTAGTCTATAAGCGATAAAAATAGCCCGATGCAATGATTATAATGAAAATATTCAAAAATCACAGACAGACACTATAGTTTTATGTATTAGTGTAGATTTGAAATAATTCCTCATACGGCGTGTTTAATTTCACATAAACTTAATATACATATTACGTATGTAGAATATATGTAATTATCCAACATAAATAAATAAAACTTTTACATTCTTTAAATAAAAGATAATAACTTAGAAATAAATTTTTTATAATACACAGCTAATACTATTTTCCTATAGTTCATATTGTTTCAATTACTGTAATGTTTTCTTGTTTCTTCTCTCTTCAATTTCCTGTTTTTCCTTGTTCTGTTTCTCTTCCCATACATCTGTTCAATCCAACATCTAATCTCCCGTTCTCGTATCTTGTAATTCTCTATTTAAAAAGTAAAAACAAAGAAGTAAAGGTATTCGTTCTCTTTCCATTTTTCTCTTTTTCCTCATTTGGTAATTTTGTCTTTCTTCTTTTTTTTTTTTTTACTAAAATTCTTCTTCGTCTTATATGATATTATTATCCCCTCATTGTATATTAAATAATTGGGACGTATCCGTACGATGTATTCATTGATGATTTACCAATTAGTTACTAATACTAGTTAAAATGAAACACAAGTAATCAGTCTTTAATACGAAGAAATGAAGAACATTTTTATATATATATATATATATATATATATATATATATATATATATATATATATATATATATATATAATTTTTGTTCCACTAGACTCACAATATGCCGGAGACGAAAGTGGAAAATAAGTCCAGAATTTCAAATATCAACGGTATTCACGACCATTTCAACGATATAATGGTAATTATTATATAACGTTTATGTATATATATATATATATATATATATATATATATGCGTCCGTGTGTGTGTGTGTGTTTGAGTACGTGTGTTTATTTATTAAATACTTATAACCTTAAAGTGTTCCTCGATTACTAATATAAAATTATAATCATACACGTAAATATATATATATATCAAAATATTTGTTCGAGAAAAAGTGTAACGAAATATTGTATTTTATATAAAAAAAAGAGAACTTATATAATTCGGCGATATTTACAACAAATATTCGCCAGTGAAAGTATTCGATTGAACATTGTTTTTGTTAAATTGAATACGTTACAATCTAAAAGCAACGAATAGTACACAATAATATTTATAGTTCGATATAAAATTGTAAAAATTGTGAAAAGTTTATATATGTGTACATAAACCCGCCCCTAATATTCTTTAAGTTTCCTTATCAGCTAAATACGAAACAAACGATTTGACGAAAATTAATAAAAACAAAGTATGTTTTTTTTTTTCTTTTCAAAAGAATATATTTATTTAGAAAAATTACATTTTATAATATGTAATTTAAAGCGACATTCCAATTAAGTCCTATGCCACTTCAAACTGCACTTACATTAATGATAACAATAATACTGAAAATTTATACGTTGTAATAGAAAATTTTAATCTAAATTTGATAACTTACTTCTCAATATACCATAATTGTATCTTAAATTTAATATTTTCATCAAAGTTCTAAACAAATGCTATTTTTATTGCTAATATAACAAATTATATTTTTTTCCCGTTGTTTATTTCTTCTACAAAGTATGTTATAGGAATTTTTTTTTCTTAACAGAAAAAACTATTAACTCGTATATTAAATTTAATTTAGCATCGTTAAAAAATCCTATACTATATATTAAGAACTAGTTTAACACGCATATCTGATCCTATAAAATACTACATCAAAATTTGCCCGTAATTTTCAATTGTAATTACCTATGATAACTGATAGCCTAGACAGGCTAGGTGTAGACCATAGCAGGAAAGCAAGGAAAAAATTATATTTAATGTCACGCTTAGATCCAGCCGATTGTCCGAATGGAATTATTGCCGTAGTACTTTTACATTTCTCGTAAATTTTCTAATTTATAAATATGATAATGAATATTAGGAATATTTAGCATATCTATCGATTAATGATATTCTGCATTGTCGTTTTATATTAACTGGAATTTTTTGTAATTACTTTTGAAATAATATGATTTAGATATAATTATCAATTTTTAATTAGATTACAATGTCGCAAGTGTATATATATATATATATAGGTATATATATAAATGTCGCGGTGGCGTAGTTTCTAGAGTGCTCGACTGTCAACTCGACGGTCGGGCAGTGTTGCCAGATGCTTTGAAGTAAAAAGCGGTAGTTGACCTTACAAAAAAACGGTAGAAACGGTAGAATACGATACTCCCACAATCATTGCAAAATCGGGAAACACAAAATATATTGTTTATCTTCCCTTACAAGAAATTATGAAATATTTCATTCTAAACATAAAATAATCAATTTTCGAAATGTGTTTCATCAAAATAATTACACAATGGAAGCAGTAGAACCTACTTAACCAGATATTCATTATTTTTACATATCACTTTTTTTTATTATTATAAAATTAGAATGTGGAATTAAAAACATGCAAATGTATGTTTACTTACCAAAATATTTAAGCTGAGTTGACAGGTACATAGTTTTATCAGTGGAGACCGGTGGCTAGAATGTAATTGTAATAAAGGCTGTGCTCATTGTAAAGCGCGCGAATGGGAAATACGAACACAAAAACCGAACTTCAAATAACTAAGTATGAGTTCATTATTTAGAAATATAAACGTATAGTGTTTATGTAAAAAAAAAAACGATGCAAGAAAAAATAACTGAATTATAATAAAAATTAATATTTGCGATTAATATTCATCAAAATTAATTAATCCTAAGTAACTTCCCTCAACTTTTTAATTAGCATCTGAATGTTCATAATAATAATAATAATAATGAGTAAAAGTTATTAAAGAATGAATCGTAAACACTTTTAATCTTTGTCGGGTGTTTTTTGTTCGATTGTGTTCCTTCCTTGGGTCGCGTCTTGTAGGCGCCTTCTGTTGCGCTGACTGCAACATCAAAAGTGAGCTCTAATATCATTCTCTTTTTTTTTTTATATATGTATTTTGTCGCATGCCGATCAGCGCATAAAAACTTGAACTGTCTAACCTTCCGGCTGAATCATCTATTTTCTGTCATTCTATATCTCCGCTCCAATTAATACACTAACACATAGGCAATATTTTAACGAAGGTAAATAGTGATTGAAAAAATGATTAATGGACATTTTAATTGTTCAAAGTATAAAAAACACGGAAATTAATGAATTAACATAAATATTGGAAAAAGCGGTAGATTTATGAAATATTTCGGGAAATAACGGTATGGCGGTAGGAATCTCTGAAAAACGGTAGATCTACCGTAAAAACGGTAGGTCTGGCAACACTGCGGTCGGGGGTTCGAAACCAACGCGTGACATAGAAAGTTTTCATAATTATTTAACTCTTAATTATCACGGAGAAGGCAGTGGCACCCCACTCCGTACAACATCATATGCACGCGCATGTGCGTCGCATATAAATAGTGCCTTGAATGCTAGTTAATTTTGTACGTAAAAATAAACGTACAGTAGCTAGTCACGACGTTCGGCAACGAACAATAGGACGACGACGATGATGATGATAATAATATATATAAATCATAATAATAATAGTAATAAAGCCTTTATTTCATTTAAATACACCAAAAAATACATGCATAAAATAAAAAAAATTAATGATAATAATAAAAACCCAAATTGAGCAAAGGCCTCCTCCTTTTTGGATGTTTCTTTTTTTTACTTCCGAACGCTCGGAACGTATTAGCGCGGAAAGTATCGCCCGTCAGATCGACCCACTTACGAAGCCTGTAAGAAGCTTATATAGGGAGGCGTTTTCGATGCAAAGTGTTACGACCCCTATCGGAGATTTGCGGCTTTTACTAATTCGGGCACGCCCTTTCGTGTGGTGAAGTCCGTTTTGGGCTATCTCGAAAAATGGGCCCGTAAAATGGGTTCAAAAATCGACCTAAAAATCCACTTTTTCGTCTATAAACCGCCCTGAAAAATCGGCTATTATAGCTATCGATTTCGGACTGGCGGCTTTTGAAATTTCGATAATATATCTATCGACTTTGTAGAAGACGATTTTTCGATACGACCCACCCTAATACCCGTACCAAAACCTCGGACACGAAATTTGATTTTCGAAAATTTCGTCCATTTTAGCGAAATTTTTCGTATATTAATTTCGAGTAAAACCGGTCGAATTTGGTATCGTTAGAAAGTAGAATAAATTCCCTATAAAACTTATTCTTACGGCAAGTACGCTAAAGTCGAAATTCGAGCTTTTACGCGAGCTTAAAGTTGCGCAATTTCGACTATGTAAAATAGCTCATATCCAACACCCATTTTCTTCCAAATCGTTCTATCTCACGCTTTCCGCATATTGATTGATTCCAACATATTTAATAATGTCGTCTTTCCATAGTCTTTTTGGTGTTTGAATTTTCCTTTTCCTATCCAGCGGAATCCATTCTATACATTTTCTTGTCCAACTATCTGCTTGTTTCCGCATGACATGACCACACCATGTCCATTGGAGTTTTCTTGCTATCTCCATTAGGTCTTCTGTCCTTGACTGTGCTCTTAATGCCTTGTTGTTTATT
Organism: Coronaproctus castanopsis; assembly: GCA_032883995.1. Taxonomy (NCBI): domain Eukaryota; kingdom Metazoa; phylum Arthropoda; class Insecta; order Hemiptera; family Monophlebidae; genus Coronaproctus; species Coronaproctus castanopsis. The sequence goes on from CM065053.1 coordinate 224,101,080, forward strand.
CTATCAAATTTTGTAACCCTAACATTTTCTTTTCCATCGCTCGCTGCGCAATTTGTAACTTTTTTATTTGCTTAATATTATATGACCATGTTTGTTGTAATTCATAAGTAATCGCCGGTATAATACATGTATTAAATAGTTTTGCTTTTAATGATGGACTCATTTTCTTATTAAAAATTTCCTTTAAAGCCCAACACTTTTTCCATCCGAAGGTTATTCTTCTATTTATTTCCTTGTCTGTTTTGTCTTTAAATGAAATTATGTATATATATGAAATAAAAGATTATTTCAATTATTTAACCCGCGTTAGTAGCAAATACATTTGAAAAAAAAATAAAACCCTATTCGGACAACATATTTTCAAAGTCGATCTCATACTTCCAACTATTCTATTATTATCGACTGTCAATTTAAGATTTAACGTTGTTACCATCACGTGCTAAATGGATTATCATCTGTGAGATGCATCGTGACTAACGATGTTACAAATACATTTCCAGGAAACAGCCCCAAACGTATTCAATTTGAAGAATGAAGAAGACATCATTCGGTTATTACGCAATTGTTTAGTTACATCCGATACAAAAACAGATAACTGTAATGAGAATAATATCGATTGTGATCAAAGCGACGATTTAGTAGACGTTCGTACTGTTAGTTCCGAAAATTAGAAGAAAGAAATAAAAGAAGTATATTTTGATTCATTAAATTTTACCAAGAAAAGAATAACTTATAATGTTCTATCGTTCCGAAAAATAAAAAATTTCTTAACCGATAAACTTAATAATAGTTTTTTTAAAAATATACACGAGTGATTAAACATTCATTGCTTAATGAAATTTACAGGAAAAATTAAACCTGCAACGTGTAATTCATAAGTAAATTTTAAACACAACCGTTAAAATAATTTATAAAATTTAAAAGAGAAAAGAGTATAAAAATAAATCAAATAAAATTTATCTATAATATCATTGAATTTTAAAGCTAATACTACTCTAGTAAGATATGTTTAATTCGTCTATGTTTAAATTTTTTATACCTGCGTCGTAGAGACTGATAATCGTAGTTTCCAAGTTCATTGACATTTTGGTCAGCAGACAACATGCGGCATATGCATTAAAAATTAACGAAGTAATGTATCTAATGGTGAAGATGATAATTGCAAAAATAGTAAATTTTGTGTCGTATGCAGAAAAGTCGAATAATCGACACTTGGAAGTTGAATAGGAAGCGGTTTTTTTTCCTTCATGACGAAAAATTAGCCCTCGTAATATTTCGATAAAAATTCCGCGACTGGTGGGACTAGTTATTTGACGATTATACTGAAAAGTTCGTTCTGTATAATCACTTACACCGGCCGGTATATTTCTATTGTAAAAACTGAATTTAGTAAAGCGAGAGGGATGCTATTCTAACGGATGCTAGTGAAATAAAAGCATTCATACGGCTATTGTATCTGCTCGTTGTGTACAAAATTCGTAGCGATTCGATTATGAATGAGCCAAAGAAAATTTAAGTTCCTCATACGATGTTTTCGGTTTCATGATAGAGAATCTAGAGCAAATTCGTTTCAAATTGCTAAAAAAAAATATTCATTGGTGACGGTCGATCAGATGTTGATAGTATTTCCGGGAAAATGTTTCGGCAATATACTTCCGCGAAACCGCGGAACATTAAAATATTTAGTACGATTGATTCCAAACTTTTCTATACATACAATCCGGAAAGGAATTCTGTTTGTAATTTGCCAGTAGACGTGATAAACAATACAGTGAGTAACATAACTCTGAACGTCTTATCTAACGGAAAAGAAATTGTAACTAGTTGGCAGAAACATATACAAGGTAAATGTTAATCGCAGGCGTAGCCGGTCTAGAATAATAAAAAAAAGTGGTTCCTTCAAACTAGTGAAATATTTCGAAAAGTTGTGGATAGAAATCAAGTCAAGCATCACCGACGTTCTCCGAGGACACGGCACGTAGAAGAAGAAGATTTAACCCTGATTAACGTTTTCGATCGTTTGCGCAAATATTCGACTGTGCAAATATTTTCAGCGATATTTCGATAAATTGCGGATTTGACAGGTGAAAAATGAAATAAATCTACGGACACAGTTATGCAAACACTTTCCAATTATACGCAAATATTTATTTTTCTTTGCGTCGAATTTTTAATATTCCGTCTGTCTGTCTATATATACATATACATGAACATCATCGTAGTTAACGTATTGTTCGTTAACCAATCATCGTGACTAGCCTTCTGTACGTTATTTTTGCGTATAAAATGGAATAGAATTCGGAGCACTAATTATATGCAACGCAGATATATGTATTCAATGATAGAGAACGAAAAAGTACCGAATGGAATAAAAAAAAAGTTATTTATTAGAAACATTAAAAGTAAGAACATTAAAACGGTTTGGACACATATACAAAAACACGAATATTTTACCCAAATAATAGAAGAAATCACATAGTAAGGTAAAGACGTAGGGAGAGATCTAGGCCGAAATATAAGAAGACGTAAAAACGAAGATGTACGAAATTATTGAAGAAAATGGTTCTTTGCAGGTAGTTTTAAATATGATTGTGTCCCTAGGTTATTATTCATATGGATTGAGAGTAACGTGAGTCGTGAAGATTATGCTTATATATCTTTTTTTTTTCATCCGCCGCCTACATTATGAAGGTTGACGATCAATTTAGCTACAGTCTCTTTTGAACATAGCAGTACGGAGTAATTGAATAAATGAACACCCAAACCAGCGTTGTAAGTCTCCCGTCCATGAGTTTTGAAGACGGCCTACTGATCTCTTGCCAGCAACTTTGCCTTCCATAATAGTTCGTATTACAAGTGTTTCTAATCTTCGTTTACTACGAATTACATGGCCAAATTACGCGAAGTACAGTTATATTAGACAATCGTTGTGTTATATTTAACACAGAGTGTGATACCCAATATAAAATACCCGGGTGGATTTCGTAGCTACTCCACCCTTATTCTGGAATCTGTCTGCACGTGGCGTCCTTGCTAAGTCGAGTAATCTGGTGGAAGTTTTTGGCGAACATGCCAGAGGTAAACTGAGTCGACGAACAAAATGATGCACAGATATGTTTGGGAAGGTCAAGTACTTAATTCAGATCGAGTAGGAATGAGAGCAGTCTTCCTATTCTATGGACGCTGGCAGAAGTTTTTAAAGTGTGATTCAAAGAGTGACCTTTGAATATTAAATTACTGCCTTTAATCTGCGTCTCTACTCCATGTTAGGAGTGGCTGAAACAGAAGTATGTTTCTTATGTTAAAGGCGGTCTATTAATTGAAACTATAAATCCTTTAGTAGGTAACGGGAAACCATTAGAGTATGTTTCCTTTAAGTAGTCAGCAATATATGTGTATGTATGTGTGATCATGTATGTAAAATATATGTAAGATATATGTGCATAAATGTGCTTAAATACATACATACATATATATATATATATATATATATATATATATATATATATATATATATATATATATCTTGATGTATTCCTAACAGATATATGGGCTTCGTTTTTATACCTTACAATACCTGTATATTAAATATATTATATGTGTTCTCTATTTTATGTTCCTAATCGCGAAAATAATAACGACTATATATTAAAAAACACAATTTAATTTAATTTATTTTTCTTTATTTTTATTTTATAGCGATAATAATTATCGATAAAAATCGATTTAATTTTCAGATAACGATAACAGTAATAATTTCACGCAAAGTGCGACAGAATTAAATTTTTCTCTGAATAGTTAAAACGATATAATTTTGTGCTTTCGCTAATACTAAGAAAAGAAAAATCGTTTTAAGTTAATTGATTAATAAATATTAAAAATCAGATTAAACATAAAACTAACCTTGTTTGTGATGTGTTCTCTGATGATGGTTTTGAGCATTCTCATTAACGAACTCGATGTCCATTTTCTTTTCTGCTGGTAAAATCGAACTCACTAACCATCTCCCTTTGAGCTTCGAAAATCACAAACTTACTAATTTCTCTAACTCTTCTTAAATCATGACTATCTCGAACATCTTTTTTTCTCACTTCTTTCTTCTTTTTCTCATCATTCACCAGTCGAAAATTTACAGTGTGGCTTGAGTATGCGCATTTTTATTTTGCACGCCTTGTAATCATAGGGACGTTTCAATTTGAACTGTTATTATTATGATTATTATGTGACTATAGTTTGCTCATCTCAAACCAGGTTTTGACAATAATAATAACTGTAACTGTACGTATGTAATGTTTGGTAACTACTACGATAGCGAGCGTCGAACTAAACTTTGACCCTAAATAAATAAATAAATAAATAGATTAAATATTTTGTTCGTCATTGTATCCGCGTTGATTAATATCAAATATTGTTTCTCACTTTGTGTATTGCTAATTGACGTGGCATTTGTATCGAACGATCTTTCTGGGACATATTCATTTATATAAATACGTGTAAATCTATTAAAATATGTACAATTTTTTATTTCCTGAATTTATTATCGTCTTTTACTTAAGGTGAACACATGGCGTTCGTCGCTTTTTATATATATATATATATATATATATATATATATATATATATATATTGTCTGTATAATATATTGTACCTTAATGTTATTTTCGCAGTATCTATTTATGTATCTTTAAACCGATTATTTTTTACTCGTGATATTGTCTAATTCCCATTTTGAATAAATTAATATTTCTTGCTCTTTTCGGCGCGTGCTAAATTTGCATTTTTTTTTATGTTGGCGATATTGAATATTTTACTAATGCTTTACACGGCATTCCGATCATTATAAATTTTTTCTTCCTATTTGACGTACGAGATCCGCAGTTTTCTTAAAACTGATACTGAATAAAATTTAGCGATTATAGGTAATATATTTGTCATCGTATTTATGGTAGTGTCGAGTACTCTTCTCGTTTTCAATAATTTCAGGTTTAATTTTAATTATGTTTTCTTAACGAATACGCCCGTGGCTGGTGGAAGTTTCTAATCGCATCGTCCAGCTATTATCGATTTTTTTTCTCATTAATATTTACAGCAAACTGACCACAACAAGATCATTTAGCAGTATTTAGTAGAAAAGTATAACAGGAGAGGTGTAGAAACACCCGGTAACCACGACCTTAGATTAGGTCCAAGGGTTTTCTACATCTTAAGTGATATTGCCGCCCGTATTCAACAATCTCGATGCAAGGGTATTTAGATAATTTTCCAGGCTCACAGTATAGCTCTGTGTATATTGCTTAATGACCTATAACGAATGTTTAAATCACGATGAATGATCAGGTTTGCAACATACCAAGGCGCATTTGTTATCAGCCGAAGAATTTTATCAGTCTGTATCATATTTGCACAACCCCACAGCTGCACCCTATATATTCAGAAGGGCTTTAAAATCGCGGTATAGGTAACACGTTCGTTCTCAATAGACAGCACCACGCTATTTCTACCCTTTAACCGGAAGGATTTTTTTAATACGTGCATTGATGTTAAAAAATCGGTTAATTTTACCGCTAATGTCTTAATTTATTATTTATTAACGCAGTATCTTACAGATCACGATAATTTTGCAGATTATCTAAAAAAAATAAAATTAATATTACCGAAAACAGTCTCTGCACACAATGTGTAAGGATTCGGAAGACTGATCACAATTGCGGATGTGTAAAAAAAAAACAACTTAAAAAACATCGCGGAAAAACATGAAATATCGATGAAAAATTTCTAGAGAAACTCATTTATGAGGAACCAACCGGAGCTTAGGAAGTTTATTAGGAAAATTCTGACGAAATATAATAACTCATGAAAAAGAAAATTTATCGTTTAACTCCGAACGTAAAGTCCTTATAAAGATTACGAATTGGTTTTGGTTTATTTTTGAAAATTATACGCGCATATATAAAATTTATAGTGCTATTGAAAACATGTTAGTTCTATACCTACCGACAAAATAGGAAGAGTTTTTAAAAAAAAAGTTAGACGTTCCAAGGTTTTTTATAAATTTGTACCTAATAAATTTCCAAAAACAAAAGATGCAAGTCGTACGGAGAATCGAGGCATGTATTAAAATTCCACGCGAATGTGGTGCAGTTTACATCGAACAGACAGAAAGTTGTCTTCTAGAATTAAAGAACATTCAGCGGATATTAGAAGATTTCAAAAATCAGCTGTAGTTGAGCACGCGTACACTTATAGAAAATTAGTAGTCGTATTATTGCAGTTGAACGTAGAAACAACGGATTATTCGAAAGTTTGTCGAAATATTGAATTTCGATAGAATTGTTGTGGATTACAATCTTGGTTTCCGTGGGTCTTTTAGATATAAAATAATACTATTAAATTTTAAATTTAGTTAAGAATTTTTATTGTTTTAAAATATATATATATATATATTTTAATGATTATATTTTCTTTATCGTGTTTTGATTTCATTTAGTTTTAATTAAATTTATATGTACACATTTTGATAACGTGTTGTGTAAACTACGAGAAATCCGTTCTTTTTGTGTTCTTAGTTTTTATATTTTCTAGCGTTTTAATTTTTTTTTTTTTTAAATTATTATTCTGCTTCCCGGTTATTTAATCCGAATATTTATTATTTATTACGGTAGGTTAAATTCGAAATATCTATTATTTGCAGATGACCGCATAATTTATAGGCCATTATACTCATTGACTGCTAAGCTTTTCAAAGATACTTAGATAACCTTACTACGTGGAGTAGGTGTAATGGGCTTTCCATCAATTATACTAAATGCGTTACATTATCTTTTGGTCTTAATACGAATAAACTTAACATTTCAATTAGTCAACTTTCATCCGATCATAATCCGATATTTACTGTCATTTTAGGAGATAAAAAAAACAGGTAAATGAGAAATTAATTTTCGATTATCAAAGTGCAAATTGGGTAGAATTCAGAAAATTCATATCACAAAATATTAATTTAAACGAGTCGATAACGAGTTCTCTAGACATTGAAAGACATTTGTCTGCATACACAAATTTGATTAGTGTTTCCGCCGAACGTTTTATACCCAAAAAACCTGTCTATAACTTTCCACACAATGTTATTCCTTCTTATGTTGTAGGTATTATTAAACTTAAAAATCGAGTTTGAAAATTATACGTGAAAAATAGATACTTAAACCCATCGCCAGTTATTAAAAGAATGTTAACTTTTCTTAATAAACTAGTACGTTACCTGTTAAACAAAAATAAAAATGATAAATTTAATTCACTTCTGTCAACGCTTTCACCAAAAGACAACAGTTTGTGGAAAATCTGCAAACAATATACAAGGCAATATACATTTCTCCCACCTCTTCATGACTCACACTTAAATAGTTATGTGTATAGTAATGTAGGGAAAGCTGAACTTCTTGCTTCTGAATACTGCAAAGCTCATACACGTAATAGCAATATGTCTTCCAGTTGTTATCAGGTAAACAAAGTTCATATGGCTGTCAAAAAATATCTGGAAGAAAATAAAAATACTCGTATTGTCGATTATGTCAGTCCTAAGGAAGTCTCTACCGCTATAAAAGCCATCAAATCTAAAAATTCTGTTGGCATTGACAATCGTCATAAAAAATCTTCCACTGAAAGCAGTAGTCAAATTTTCGAATTTGTTAAACGCAATGTTTAAATGTGGGCATTATCCTTCAAAATGGAAAGTAGCAAAAATTGTCACTCTCCCTAAACCTGGTAAAGATGCTTCCATAACTAGCAACATTCACCCTATAAGCTTATTAAGTAATTTGAGCAAAATCGCAGAAAAAATTATTTTGTCTAGATTACATTTTCACTCTGAATAATACAAACTATTACCTGACATTCAGTTTGGGTTTCGCCCAAGATATTCTACTACGCAACAAATATCTAGAATAATAGAATTTGTCAGCCATAATTTTAATTGTAATAAACATACTGGTTTAGTTTTGCTTGATGTTGCTAAAGCATTCGACACAACTTGGTGTAAAGGTATCACGTATAAAATGATACAGTGTAAATTTCCTACTTATTTGGTATTTTTAATTCATAGTTATTTAAGCAATAGAACATTTTATGTAATGGTAGATGATTCGAAATCGACTATGAAAACTTGTGCCGCGGGTGTTCCACAAGGTAGTATTTTAGGTCCGTTTTTATTCACATTGTTTCTCTATGATTTCCCAAAATTGACAAATATGCAAGTTGCTTTATACGCTCTGATGATACAGCAATATTTTGCAGCTCTTACAAACCAACTGCTATTAAAAATCAATTAGAAAACGGTGTACGTCGCGTTTTAAAGTATTATCGCAAATGGCAAATCGAAATAACGCATTAAAAACTGAGGCCATCTTTTTCACTCGTCGTCGACCAATTTTGCTATCTGAACTTCTAGTAGATGACAAAGTTATACATTGGTCGGATAGTATACGTTATTTGGGAGCTTTATTAGATAAACGATTAACCTTCTCGGCGCATGTAAATTACGCAGCTCTAAAAACAAATAAAGCAGTAAGTACAGTGATGCGTTATTTAATCGTAAATCGTACCTTAACGTTAATAATAAGCTCATCATTTATAAAGCATTTATTCGTCCTGTGATGACTTATGCTTGTCCCGCCTGGTCTTCTATCTCGAAGGCGAGCTTTAATAAATTGAGTACAAAATAGGTGTTTAAGATGCATATTAAGTGCCCCAAGGTATGCCAGAATAGTGGACATGCATGAGATATTAAATATACCCTTTATTCGGGATTATATTCTTACTATAACTCGTAAGTTCTGCGATAATTGTGTATTGCATGAAAATCAGTACATCTCAATGATCGGAAATTACGATTCCAGACAGCTACAGTTTATGTACACAAAGTATAAGCATAGACGCCTTAAACATAATTTACTGTAAATGATTAATATTTAATGTATATGTGTATATACATGTGTGTGTGTATGTATGTAGGTAAGTGTATGTGTATTATATTATATATCTTTATAATTGTTATTATATCGAATAATATTCCTTTTTGTATGCTTAATGTGATATAAAGCGTTTTATGGAGTGGGGTTTTTTCAAATTTTTTCCCGCGTTTTATATATTTATATCTGTAATCTAGTAAATATACTATAAGATTTATTACATAAAGAATTTTGTTTATTAGCGGTAAGGATATTATAATTCCGGTACGCGTAATTCTTATTATTTTGTACTTTTAATGAATTTACGTCAATAAATAAATTTCTTTCTTCTTCTTCTTTAATTACAATCTCGATAATAATATTGTGAATAGGGTCGTTCGTGTTCGTAATTTCGAAGTATGCCTTGATAGGATATTGAGTTTTTCCTCGACACGCTTGTTCCTGAGTTCGTCGTAAGAAACTCAAAAATTAATCAGCGATCTAACAACATTAAACACTCTATATAAAGCTCGTGTCCGTTCATCGATAATGTAGGATACATTTTACGATAAGTATATTATAGATGGGGGAAATGATTCTAAGTTTTTGAAATGTTTATTTTTTCGTATATCCAGACTCCACAAATATCACGAGCTCTTATGTGACGTTATTCTTTATAAAACACGTACAATTTCCGAGTTAAAGTTTTTACAGTAGTCGCGTCGATGACGAATATATTTCATTTCGCAAATTAGTTACGCAGTACACCTATAAGATGTGAATCGTTGTTTCTACTAACCGCGTTCGCTTACTAATCTTCGTTTCAATTCACATCGTTAGTGTCTAATTTCCGTTACTTAAAACTCATCCTCATTCGGATATATACATTTCCGAAGCGGATATTTATACGTTTCTTTGGTTGAAACTTCAGCTTTATTAGTTGTTACTGTAAGAAAGATTGTTCGAGTTATTGATTTTATAATTCTTTAAAATTATTGTAACATTTTGTCATACGTGTCCAAAAATATACGTTTTAAATTTTCGTAGTGTACACATGTATTTCGGTTCGTGTGCAGGATTATGTTCCAGCGTTGTAGCGAGTGTGTAATGCATGCGTGGACAATTATTTTTTGTTCTCTTGTGTGTGTGTGTAAATTCCAATATGTATTGCGAGTGACTGTTTTTATATGCAGTTGTATAAATATTTAATAATTTGATATCATTTTTTTTCAAATTTTTGTGGTTTATTTTAGTTATATACCTTTATTCAATTATTTACTTCCGGTTGTCCGCATTTGGCATTAGTTGTTATGTGAACCGTACATAAATAAATAAATAAATATATATATATATATATATATATATATATATATATATATATATATATATATAATTTTAGTTTTAGATATTCGAATTGGGAAACCCCCTCCACCAAATAAAATATAATAAAAAAAATTTATATATATTGAAAAACAATTCGGTAATATAATTCGTATTTTTGCCCGTTACAGAATGGTCGTAATAACGATAATAATAATACCGTTATGGATTTTAGTTTGGAAAAATCCAAAGCGCAAACCGCCAAATCGTTAGGCGTAAGACGACCTCCGACACGATTTCGCGGCGGTAAATTTCAGAACGACTTTATCGGCGACGATAAATCGTTAACGGAAAACGGATTACTAACGACGACGGTTAAAAGAAGTTTGTTCGACGAAACGCGCGACGCCTGCGAACAAGCTCATCTTCGGATGAGTCGAAGTCTGCACGTTAACGGATTTTTCGATTCCGTCCGCGATAAATCGGATGAAAATTTTAATAATCTACCGTCGTCGAAACGTTGCACGTCCGACGAAAATTTATCGTCTTTAGACGGCGACGCTAGTACCACACCAACTACGACGACCACCGCCGCTAATAATGATACGGATTGGAAACGGTCGTCTAAAATGCGTTGGTCTTTGCAGTATCCGTCGAAATCGTTTCGTCGACGAGACGAAGGTAACCATCATCATTATTATCAACGTCACGATAGTAATGATGACGATAGTAATATTAATAATAATAATAATAATAATAATAATGATAGTAATAATTGTAATGAAGGATCGAAAAAGATGGACAGCGAAAAAACCGAATTACAACGAGCCGTGGAAAAAGTATTGAATAAACGATTAGAGTACGATGTCGACAATCGCTGGAATGGAACCGCGAAGAAATTTCCAGAAGAAAACGAGATTAAATTAATTCAACCGTGTTCGTTATTGAAGAAACGGAATTCGTTCGTAACGGCGGAAACGTTGAAAGAAACTCGAAGCAAATTGAGACATTTCAATAAAGAAGAAAACGATAGGACGACCGTTAACTGCCGGTCGTCGGAAATGACGGATAACGGCGTCGAAACGGTGAAAGAAATTACGAACAAATCGAGAAGCGTCGGTAACGATTCGACGATAATGTCGGATGATGGAGAAATGGAAAAAAGCCTCCGTAAAGAAACCGCGGACGATGTAAAAGAGGCTAGAAATAGCGAATTAAGATATCGGTACGAAGAACACACGGATACGACGACGAACGTCAACCGGTCATCGGCCGTAATCGAAAACGTCAATACGTGCGTCGAAGACGTATCGCTCTGTTCCGGCGAAAGTAACATTCGATATAACGATACTACCGGAAGTTTGGAAACGAAAAAATACGGTATCGACGGTAAGTCGAAATCCGACGAATGGTATAATCGCAGAAAATCGTACGGTTTCGAAAGCGTTTGTCCTCACGATAATATTTATAATGATAGTAATAATAATAATAGTAATAATAATAATAATAATAAAAATAATTATAATAATTACCGTACGAAATCGTCCGTCCGAACGATAGATTCGTCTACTGACAGCGGTATTTGTAGATCGTCGTCGGAAATAGTTACCGTACCGATTATGACGACAGAAAAATCATCTTCCGGTTCTCCTTCAAATAGTAGTAACGTTACTAGTAGCGCTAGTAGTAGTAGTAGTAATAGTCGCGAACAAACTCCGCAACAAATCCTATCGTTATCGTCATCGGTCGTACGACATCACGGCCGTACTACCGTCGTCACGTTAAACGAACCGATTACTGACGGCGATAAAGAAGACGACGAATTGCGACAACGTAGTAACGTTAAAGAGAATAAACCAGCGGAAACGTTTAAAAATTCGAAAGAAACCTTCGATAACGAAGAAAATAGTAAACGTTATATCAAAATTAACGTACCGTTAGCCGTTAACGAAACGAACGAATCGAATTATCATCGTCCAGGATATCGGCCATCCTCGCCGGAAGATGACGAAGCGCGAGAAGAAGAAGAAAAACAAGTTAAACATATTCGTCGACAAAGTTACTTAAGACCGATGAAATTAGCGGACGATTTAAAACCGTTAACGTCGCCGTTAACGGTTAAAAATCATCTTTTAACGACCGTCGATACGAGCGAACCGTACGAAAAAAAATCGTATCCGTCGAAAAAGGTCGAATTTTCTAAAACGGAAGTACATTTCGCCGCCGAACCGGGTCGTATTAATATCGTCGAAACGGACGAAAAACCGCCGCCTACCAATCTATATCGAAAACGTAAAAATCGTCAACAGCAACCGTCGGAATTACGACCGTTGACGAAATTCGGAGATTCTAATTACGAAAGAAATCTATTGTCCAATCACGACGACGATGATAATAATAATAATACTAATAATAATAATAATAATAATAATAATAATAATAATAATAATCATTCATTATCGTTGAAGAATGACGATAATCGGCCGACGTCGCCGTTATCGATCAATCAACGAGTATTATTAAATTCGCCGCGTACGGTTACGGTAATAAACGGCGCCGCGCTAACGGAAGATAAATCCGTTACGACGGATAACGGATTGGCGGTTAGAATTTCGTATAACGCGACTATTCCGTTAGATTTTCGCAGAGCATCTTGGTCCGTATCATCATCATCATCGTCGTCATCGTCGTTATCGTCGTTATCGTGTTCGCGTAAAAATAATAATAAAACCGTTACCACAGGTGCGACCGTATCGACGGTCGTCGGAGGTTATTCAACGAAAATCAACGTAGGCCACGAAGGAAATACGACGGTCGTCGATGAAGACGTTAAATCGAAACAAGAGGAAAAATCGGCTCAACGGAAATTAAGACATTCCATTTGCGGCGATTCGAGTTCCGTTTGGGAAGTTACGAAGAATATGGCCGGTAATTAAATAATTTTTTGTTTTTTAAAATTCGATATCTGTAAAAAATGGCGAATAAATTATTTAAACATTTTAATACCCTAAAAGACCGATTACAAGAAACTATATACGTCATCAAAAATCGCACAGAGAGTATTTTTTTTTCTCTTATTTATTGCTGCAAGCTGACCAACAAGATGATTTAGCAGTTTTTGGGAGGAGAGCATAACAGGAAGGGTATGGTACCCACTGGTACACATCCGGCAACCACGACCTCAGATTAGGTCCAGGGGTTTTCTACGTCTTAAGCGTTCTGATATCGCCGGCTGTATCAAACACTCCTAATGCACAAGGGTATTTGGATGATTTTCCATCCTCGCAGCATGGCTCTGTGCATATTACTTAATGACTTCGCACACATAAGGAATGTTCAAATCACGATGAATGATCTGGTTTGCTACATACCAAGGCGCATTTATTAGCAGCCAAAATATTTTATTCTGGGCAGTTGTTTGTCGGCTTTGACCCCACAGCTGCACCTCGTATGTTCAGACAGGCCTTAAAATCGTAGTATAAATAAGACGTTCGTTTGTCAATAGTACGCTATTTCTGCGCATTAACCAAAATAGTTTTTTGATACGTACATATAGTTCTTTCCTCTTCATTTGTATATGATTTCGATATGTTAGTCGGCTATCCAAGTGTATAAGCCCAGATATTTTACGCTTGCTCTAATTGGTATTTCTGAGTTATTGATTCTAACTGGGGGATTTTTATGTTAAAGTGTATAAAGTATGAAAAATGATCAAAAGTGAGGTGGTTGAAAATTCGAGAAAATTAACATACTCTATCATTAGTGAGTCGAAGTCAAAGCTCGAATAACCATGGCGAAGCGGTCTTGTAAAAAACCGTAAAATACCCTTAGAATTAAGAAAATGAATTACACGATGTTATGTTTGTCCGTATTAAAATATGCTTCCGAAAAATTGACATTGAATGCCCAGTACAAAAAAACAAAACTGGACGAATTTGAAAAATCAGAAGGTTGCTCGAAATATCATGGACAGATTTAGTTTCAAACAGAAAAGTACTGAATCGATGTAATGTATACGAGCTGTCCATCGTGAAGGATATTGAACAAAGGAAGAGGAAATACATCGGCCATAAATTACGGGAGGTAGACTTATTTTTGTTGGTAGTACGAGGCAAGATAGTTGGAAAGTCAACCAGTGGAAGGAAAAGATTGGAATATATTAAGACAAATACAGGAATCGCTAAAACATACGATGTAATCAATGAAGCAAAGGAAAGAAGACTATATAAATGAGTGACTGTTACCATTATTGATGTGCAACCTCCTCGACAGGAGTTGCTAGTTGATGATGATGATATATGTATTATATGTATATATACATATATCATCATCTTCGTATTGTTCGTTCCCGAACATCGTGACTAGCCACTGTACGTTTATTATTTTTACGTACAAAATGTGTTAACATTCAAGGCACTTATATATATATATATATATATATATATATATATATATATATATATATATATATATATATATATATATATATATATATATATATATATATGTATGTATATATATGTATGTATATATATAGTGCTTGTGCGCTTGTGTGTGCGCGAGCGATTAATAGTATAACTATTGGGGTAATTTTTTTCAGATTACGTAAGTATTATTTTTCGCTTTTTACATGTATTACTGGCTATTGTTTGTTTTATATTTTAAGATTGCTTATCGATTGCATGTGGGCAACCTTAATAAAATTTTATGACACGATTTTTGCTTCTTTTTTCGATTTTTTTTTCACACGGTTATCTGTTTTCAAAAATAAAAATAACGTTGTAAATAACTTCGCCAAATACACGTAAATGTAAATAAATATGCACGATTGATAGTTTGCTCAATTTCTTCGTACGCTCTCTCTCTTTGTATCTTTTTTTAAAAATTGTTTCTTTCTTTATTTAGTTCTTTACTATTTTCGTGCGAGTAGTTCGCTTATTTTTTGTTATTATTTAATTAATTATTAAAAATTTATTCATATGTACATTATATACATAACGCGAAATTTTCTAAATTATTTTATTTTATTACGCGCCGAAAATTATTCAATTCGGCCGATGAAATAGCCGGAGGAAATATTTCCAGGCTATTAATTTCGAATTTAATGCGTGTATTTACCTTTTAAACTTATTAACCGCCCTCAGTCACAATGTCCTTTATAAAACTTTTAAATTATCTATTTTCATAATAAAGGTGCATCTGGTGGGGCGCAGAATGTTTTTTTTTTTTTGTTTATTACAAATATTTATATAACGCGTTAGAATTATTTATATTTTTCTGATAAGCGGTATTATAGACAAAATATCATATTTTGGCTCTTTTTTTTTTAAAGTCATTTTTTAAAATTATTTCATACGGCAAAATGTATAATTTTATATAAAAAATTAATAATGCTTGACCGAAAGGATTAACTTTCTTCTTCGTTTATATATATATATATATATATATATATATATATATATATATATATATATTTATTTATTTATTTATTTAATGAAGCCACACAACAGCTAACAGCCAATTATAGTGTAGGCTTATAAATAAAATAATAAAATGAATAATTTTTTCTGAATTATAAAATTAAAAGTAAAAAAAAAATAAGAAAAATAAAAAAAAATAATATATATATATAAATAATTTTTATTGGGCTTTCGCAGTAATTTACCCATCGATCATACCTATTAAATACGACTCTGTAGAAAAATTATATATATTCATATTTTGAAATATAAGTAAAAACTAATATCGGTAAGAGTAGGAGAAAATATATGACCGGAAGGACATGTTTAATAGTTATAACGAAAATTCGGATATTATTAATCGAGAATGAGAGTAATAGGTAAATAAATATCAACTGGTTGTAAAGCCTGGCATGATCTAGTTTTCATTAGAATTTTTATTTCGTTAAAATGTTTTCCATATTTTTAATGTTCATTGTATGCGTCAATTGATAACTCGATTAGATAAGTTATATCTCATTTTTCTTTTGTGTAAACTTCCCTAACGATATTCAGTCCGCTGATTCCATCTTTGTGCTCGAAGCCTACGCTGCGTGTAGATATAAAATTGCAGTAGCTGTATTTAAATTCTTGTCGTTCGTTGTTATCGTTATTTGCTTGGTTCTTCTTTCTTTTCGATGTTTTTACGGTCCGGTTTAGCGCAACTTTTTCTCACATGCCGTTGGTATTATTCATAATTTCTTCGAATCATCCGCAATTACGTCTTTGTATATAAACTTGTCCCGATGGTATTTTTCCGTCGTTTAAGACTCCGTAGAGCAGTCTTTTGGAAAAGCGTTCATCATCCGTACGAATCACAAGTCCTACCCATTTAGACCGTTTTCCGGCTAGAAACTGTTCTATTGAACAGCATTCAGTTGTATTCAGGATGTGTTCGTTGTTTTTTCCTATCTTTTCAAGTGACGTGAAGTATTTTCCGAATAAATCTGAAATGGCGTGCTTCCATCATTTTTTCCTTTTGTCATTATTGACCACGCTTTGACTCCATGCATGGTTGGAATCATCGCCGATTTATAAACCGATATCTTCGTTTTAGTTGTTAAAAAATTCTTCTTATTAAATATACTCTGTGCGCCAGTTTGCTAAGATAGCACTCTGAGCATTCGTCTTCAACGATACATTTCGAATGCGCTGGCTGTCAGTCTTCTTCAGAGTCCAACATTCCGCCGCATAAAGGAAAACATTACTTTTGTGTTCAGTGTTATATCGTGACACTTTTATATTTTTGCTGGTTAAATGCCAGCTTCGCTATCATCATTCTTCGTTTAATTTCTTCGGTTGAGTTGCCATCTTTTGTAATCGGCGTTCCTAAGTACACAAATCTATCGACTATTTTTAATCCGCCTAAACTTCTCGAATTCTGTCATCATTATCATCGGCTTACATTTTACTTATTCTTTTTCTGTCTAACACGTTTCGGAACAGTCCAACCGTAGTTAGGTTATATCACCGCTGCGTTAAATTCTGTATTCACGTCATTATTTTTCTTCCTAGCGGTCTCTTTCGGGTGATATTGCCTTGTATAATGAGAAGTGTACTATATTGTTCCGGATGGATGACGCGTTTTATGTGTTGGAAATATTTTAATTTTCTGCGCTTAGCTTCTTTTATTATTTCTTTACATGTATTTAGTCGATTTATATATATATATATATATATATATATATATATATATATATATATATATATATAATTAAATTGTTGTTTTTTGAATAACTAAAAAACTACTCGACCAAATTTTTGAATGAAATTTTATTTAAAAAATGGAAAACGAGAGATTGGCTGACAATCATCTATGGAACATAATATCGTTCAAATGATTGCCATTTGTAGCAATATATTCATTCAGTTTTGACAACTTTTTCGAGCAGAAGTCGATGAATTTTTGAAATTTCTTTAAAAATTCGAGTTTTCAGATCTTCCAGATCTCGTAGACGTGTTCTGTTGCTCTTAATCCCTACAAAAAATGCCCGTAATTTTGAATTTTATTCGAAACTCTCTTTGCACTGTCGTGATCGATTCATGCCGAAAATTACGTTCTGCATAAAATGCGCGGTCCTTCTCGTTATAGGATGTCGTGATAACTGAAACTGTACAAAAATAAATCCCTCGTGTGTACACTAAACGTGGAGTATGCATGTTAGTAACTGCGCTATTCAAAGAACAAACCTGTCCGTCTTCTCTGGGTCATCTTATAATATATTGTTTTATTAAAAAAGATATATCGATATCGAACTTAATTAGTTTTTAAATGACGAAACGTGTTGAAAGTATGACGTAAGGGGATACATATATATATATATAATATATGTATATGTGTATATGTGTATGTAAAATAATTCTATAAAGATGATAACAATTAAATTTTCATAAAAATCGGAAAGCAGTATACAAAAAAAGGTGGTGTATAATTGACGAAATAGCAATACGAATAAAACTGTTTTAATCACTTAAACTAGATTTTAGGATGTATGGCTTGATAATTTGGACGTCATTTTTTAGATATGTCGGGTTTTAATTGATTTATATATATATATAGATATATATATATATATATATATATATATATATATATATATATATATACATATATATAAAAGTAGACGTGTATATTTTTGTATATTTTTATACTTTAATCGCAAGAAAAACACATTATTTTACTTAAAATTACAAATTAAGCTTTTTTCAACGCTTGTATGCATGTACATATTAGTAGTAGTATATTTTTTCGCGATGGTGTAAAAATCGATCTATCGCTAAGAGTTCTATCGATTAATTTTTGTATCTCCGATCTCATTATTATTATTATTATTATTATTATTATTATTATTATTTTTATTTTTATTTATTATTGTAAATTAATGTTTTATTATTATATATTATAACGCGCTATTAATATTTTATTTTATATTTTTGCGTGCTTGTTCTATATTAAGCTTTCGCGTTATATAGGGTGACCCGCAGAAGACTGACGGTTTTATTGTTTTTTGAAGAACTCGAAAACTGTTCGACCAAAAGTTTTGAATGAAATTCTATTTTCGAATAAAATTTTATTTCAAAATACAGATTAGCTTACTCATCATTTGTGGAACACGAGATTGTTCAGATGACCGCCATTTGCAACGATATATTTATTTAGGTATAATTCGAGTATACGTCGCTGAAATTTTTCGGAATTTGTTGCCACCGATAACTGAAACTGGACAAAAACCAATCTTTCGTCTGTACACTAAATTACCGACTGCGCTATTCAAAAAATAAAACCGTCCTCCGGGTCAGCCTATATATTACTGCTCAGGGACTGCTTCGCGTTTCGAATTTCTTATTATTTCTTTTTGTTTTGCATTGCATGTCGTTCAGTTTGATTTTACAGCTCCCATTTTTTTTTTTTTTTTTTTAAATGTATATAAATTATTATTATCGTTACAACCGCAACATTGCATGGCGAGCGCACGGGTTGTTTTCTAGCTTTGCCTTAAAATATTCGTACGCTTGGAACGGTCATCCGCGTTTTGTTACTTACTACGAGAGCAACGGCCACCGACCGATATAAAATTTTCGGATATTATTAATAATAAATAATTAAAAAAAATAAAAAAAAACAGCCGAAAAATTGTGTTAAAATTCCTATTTGCCTGTGTCTGTAATTTTACAGATATCCGCGATTGTTGTCGTCAAGAGAAACTTATCGTCCGAATCGGCGGTGGTCTGGATGAAAATGACGGACGTACTGCGGATAACGACGACCGAGAATATATTCAAAAACCGACTTTTTGTCATAGTTTCCGAAATTCTCGATTAAACGATCATCATTATCATCAACAGCAGCTAGTGACGACGCCGATATCGACTTTAAAGTCGACCGCTTTAATTACGGAACGATCTAATATGAATAATAATAACGATAGTAATATTAACGGCAGTAGTGCATCTTTAGAACAGCCTAGTACTTATATTACAGAGATGAATAGACTACAACAAAGATATTTTCTGCACAAATCCAAAATAGTTCCGCAAATGATGTACAATACGATTCCTTTAATAGCCGTTAATAAAAGTCATCGTAAGACTCATAATAATAGTAACGACAAAAAATACCAAATTAACGATACTTCATCTCACGATGACGTATTGAACGAGTTCGATAATTTAAGTCGACAAATCGATCGCGTAATCGTAGAAGAACGTCCGAAGCAGCAGCAGCAGCAGCAGCAACGTAGTCATCATCACCACTATCGTCAATCGTCGTTTACTACGTCGTCAACGTCCTACTCGACTTGCGATCGTATATGTAAACTAGTCGAAGAATTGAAATTGTTGTCCGGAGTTAAAAAATTCTCCGATTCTACCAAGAAAAAATGCCTTAACGATAAAAAAAAACCGTTCTGGTCGACCACTACAAAGACCAATACCAATACCAATACTACTAATACACATACGTCAGCGGACGTCCTATCTAGTCACGTATCGTTGTTGAATGAAATGACTAAAGATGGTGAAATCAGCGACGATAGTTTAAAAGCCGACGAAGAAGTCAGATCGTATATGAGCTCAGAATGTCCGGACAGAAGAAGTACACTTAGCGATAGTTCCGTATCGAATAATAATCGCGATCGTCACCATCAATGGGTTGATTCGGGATCTTTCAAATACATAAGACCGCTTAAAATAATCGCCAAAGGTATACTACTATATGTACACACTTTTATACATACTTTTATTTATATATATATATATATATATATATATATATATATATATATATATATATATATATATATATATAGTGGCGTAGACTTGGTTGGAGAGAGGGTTCAAACAAAACTAAATTATAACAGTAAACCCGAGTTAAATTGAACTTTAAGTAAATAACCAAAACTGAAGTAGGTTAAGCCCTAAGTAATCCAACTCACCAGAGTTATTTTTATACTTATTAGACGTCGAATATGTAATTCTAGTAGAAGCAATAGACGGAAGAAATATTTAAAGTCACTGGAACACACTAATAGTATGTTATTGAGGAAAGAGGGAGATGGTTGTACAATAAATTCCGCGAAAAAATAAACGATAAATAATAATTTAATACTTTTTGAACGAATAATACATTGTAATATTTAACTAAATTAAAAATTTAAAATCTATTCTCGCGTTTTTCTACAAAATTCTTCTAGTACCTCCTATATTACAAAACTATTTGTTTACTTCAAAAACAACGAAATTTAAATTAAATAAATGAAAAAAAAAATAGGTTTAACGAATGCAAAACTGCATTTAACAACGAGTATATATTTTCTTATTATCAGATTGATTCCAAGGGGGGTTCAACCCCAACCCCCCCTGGATACGCCACTCTATATATATATATATATATATATATATATATATATATATTAGTGATAGGCATAATGACTAACGAACAATTCAGCAGTTTTTTTTTAAGTAACCGACTAATTCGGTTTTTCTACAATAAACGGAATAAATCAGTCGTTTTGTGAAAAAAATGTTTATTTTTAATTCGTTTAACTTAAGCAACAATTGATTAAACATTCTTTTGTAAAGATGATATTTCGTCCGTATAAGTAAATTTAATGTTTTTCAAAAGTGTGCGATGCGTTTTAGAATAGAAAACTGATTACTTTTAAATCGAAATCCGATTGAATTTAGTTGCATTTCCACTAATATCTGTTAGTAGATTCTACCTATTATTCGATTATTTCGGTTCGATTGAAATGAAGTAATGACATTTTGACTGAAATATTTTATTGCTTTTTTTTACTCTGTTTATCAAAGTTTATTTCCGATTTAATAATAAAAGTTTAACGGAATAAGTAATTATAATTTGATATTTAAACATGTGGAACGCGAAAAATATCGACATTAGTCGGTTTTGTTAAAACTTGATTGAAAAGTAGTCGGATTTTAAAAACGGCGGTTCTTAGTTATATTTTTACTCGAATTAAATTATTGATATTATAAAACATCGATTACAGTATTAATTTATATTTAATTTATTAACGGGGCTTCTAAGATAATATAATTAGTCGGATTTTGAATACGGCGTTAGTTATATTTGTACTCGAATAAATTGTTGATTTTGTAAAACAACGTTTATATATACTCGCGTTGTAGTCAATTATATTTCAATTTATCGATGGAATTCTAAAATCTGTATTTTTACGTGATTTACTTTGCAGTATAATTCTAGATTATCTGTTAGTTACTCTTCAACCGAAATATATTTTTTAATTTTACTTTAAATACATTTCCGAATATTTTCGTTTGTTACCCTGTGTTTAAATTTAGCTAATAAAAGAGTTAAAGTAAACCTGACTAAATAAAAAATCGAATAATTTCTATTATGTGCGAAGTAGTCGGTTATGTCCATCACTAATATATACAAAATATATATTATTATTTATTATATAATATTTAACGTTGCATTCAATACATTCGTACAATTTATTTAATTATAACTGACTATATAGACCAACCTTTGACTATTTTTAATCTATATCGACGGTGTGTACCTTTTCTTTGAACGGGTAAAATATTTTCAAATTGCTTACATAAACTCCATTTCCTTATTCGTGCATGTACATATTTGATATAATAATACTATATATATATATATATATATATATATATATATATATATATATATATATATATATATATATATATAAGGAATCAATTAAAAAATTAGTTAAATCACTAACATTTATTTTCTTGTGAAAAACACAAAGCTTTTCGGCATTTACGCCATTATCAAGTGAACACAATTTTTTTTAAAAAATCATAATTTTAAAAGTATAAATTAAAGATAATTACTTTAAAATATTTGATGGTGACGATGAAACTATATTCCGTGAAATTAATTTTTCCATTGATTTTTTATTAAAAAATCACTACATTCCACATTATAAAAAAAATTAAAATATATATATAAGGTTAGGCAGATAAGAAATTTTTTATAGGGTTAATAATATATATCTTATGTACTCGTAAATGATTACTTTTGTATAGTTATTAAAATATTCCGTATATACTTGAAAAAGTTTTAGCCACTTCTCACACGCACATCTTACTCACTTATACACACATGCATATACGTATATATGTATATATATATATACCTGAATAACGATTACGTACTATTTATTAAAAATCGTTACATACGTAGATAAAAGAATTTTAATCGTGCAGAATTTCTTTTCGTAAATTTCTGGAGTTATAACTAAAAATTTAAGTTTCGGCAAATATCAGAAAAAAACTGCGCTCTTAACTACTGTGGTCGTATGTGAATTTTGAACTTTTCAATAGAATTTTTTTTTCCTTTGAAATAATGACAAAAAATATTTCCGGAACATGGGATAACCTAAATCGAAACGGTGTACACGAAATTAAAAATTTTAATAAAAGTAAATTTCTAAACTTTTAACATTCGAACGGTTAATAATCGGAACGAACTGAAATTTTTCACGTACACATTTAAATAAGTATCGAAAAACCCGAGAAAAAAATGAAAGTTTTTGAAAGTTTAATAGTTGTGGGGTGTACTAAATTTCGAAATTCTTAATTTCCGTATTGGTCACTTTTAATTAATACTTTATACTACTGCTGGTTTGTACGAAATTTCACCCGAAATCGTTAGAGCTGTTTCCGAGTTAGTCGAATATTATATATATATATATCATCATCGTATTGTTCTTTGTCGAACATCCTAACTAACCCGTTGTACGTTTATTTCTACGTACAAAATGGGCTTTTAGGCCACTCAACGTAGAGATATATAATATATACAATAATTGCACGTTTAATAAGATAATATAATTAATGCGAAGAAGGTGGAAACTATCGGAATCTTTTTTTTTTTGTCTTTCTACATCGCTATGAATATTTCCCTACTGCAACTCGTTTACGTTAGAATCTGAACCGTTTTTCAGTTTGTACGTTCGAAATTGATATTTCCGAGTCTTTATTCAAACACTTCCTCGCTGATAATCGAACTATAGAGTGACCCAGAGAAGACGGACGATTTTGTTATAGCGCAGTTGGTAACACTGCTACAACGCAAACCGCGTGCTTCACGTTTAGTGTACACACGAGAAATTCGTTTTCGTCCAGTTTGTCACGGCATCCTATAACGAGAATTTTACGTAGTTATTTTCGGCGTAAATCGATCACAACGGTGCAAAGAGAGTTTCCAAAAGAATTACAATACATTAAGAACCGCGTTTACAAAACAATCTTGAAGACGTGGAAACTCGGATTTTGTAGGAAATTTCCAAAAAACTCAGCCATCTCTGCTGTAAAAAGTCTTGGAAAATTTTGTAAAGACTGAATGAATATATATGTTTTTGCAAATAGCGGTCGTCCGAATTACGTTCGATAAATGATTTTCGGATAATCTCTCATTTTTTATATAATAAAATTTTATTCGAAAATTTTGGTCGAGTAGTTTTTTAGTTTTTAAAAAAGCAACGAAACCGTCCGTCTTCTCCGAGTCAGCCTATATTTTAAGGTCGATGTAAATCGTCTAATTTTTCAATCGTCACACCTAGAAAAGAGAGAGACGGGAGAAAAAGAAATAAAACATTTCTCAGTTTCTTAATCGACGTCCTGTTTTCTTCTCGATTACTTCATTAATCCGCTACTACCGCGATGATGTCCGTGTTTAGATCCAGATTTCTAATAATAAATAATAACGCTTTTATTAGCTGTAAAATCGCTTTGGTTTAAACATTTTTTTTTTCAATTCTGCCGTACCTTCGGATTTTCAGACAGAGTTTCTAATTGCTGTTATTAGTGTAACTATTAGGTGGTTTTATTTTGAATGACACGATTAACAAAACTGATTAGAAAAAGCCTTGTTATTTCAGTTATTGGCTTTTTGCTCTTTCTTCGTTGAAATTCCCGCATTCAAAAATCGAGTGAAAGGTAATTTTTCTTCGCATTCTTTACAGATATCCGATTTAACAAAGTAGGCTCCGTTATTTTCGTGTCCGGTTAAAAATTTATAATCGGTATAAAAAAAATGTTTCATTTGTAATTTTTTAACTATTTCTCGTACACCTGTTTTCGATTTATCGTAATTGCCCTTCGCATCTCGTAATCTACAATTCCCGCATTCAAAAATCGTGTGAAAGGTAATTTTTCTTCGCATTCTTTACAGATATCCGATTTAACAAAGTAGGCTCCGTTATTTTCGTGTCCGGTTAAAAATTTATAATCGATATAAAAAAAATGTTTCATTTGTAATTTTTTAACTATTTCTCGTACACCTGTTTTCGATTTATCGTAATTGCCCTTCGCATCTCGTAATCTACAATTCCCGCATTCAAAAATCGAGTGAAAGGTAATTTTTCTTCGCATTCTTTACAGATATCCGATTTAACAAAGTAGGCTCCGTTATTTTCGTGTCCGGTTAAAAATTTATAATCGATATAAAAAAAATGTTTCATTTGTAATTTTTTAACTATTTCTCGTACACCTGTTTTCGATTTATCGTAATTGCCCTTCGCATCTCGTAATCTACAATTCCCGCATTCAAAAATCGAGTGAAAGGTAATTTTTCTTCGCATTCTTTACAGATATCCGATTTAACAAAGTAGGCTCCGTTATTTTCGTGTCCGGTTAAAAATTTATAATCGATATAAAAAAAATGTTTCATTTGTAATTTTTTAACTATTTCTCGTACACCTGTTTTCGATTTATCGTAATTGCCCTTCGCATCTCGTAATCTACAATTCCCGCATTCAAAAATCGAGTGAAAGGTAATTTTTCTTCGCATTCTTTACAGATATCCGATTTAACAAAGTAGGCTCCGTTATTTTCGTGTCCGGTTAAAAATTTATAATCGGTATAAAAAAAATGTTTCATTTGTAATTTTTTAACTATTTCTCGTACACCTGTTTTCGATTTATCGTAATTGCCCTTCGCATCTCGTAATCTACTCGAGTTAATTTCGCTGATCTGTTGTCGTAAGTTTAAATTTTTCACATTTTGATTTAAAATTTTTCAAATTAGCTATTATTCCTACTATAATGTTCACTTAGGTGTGTGTATATAATCGCGCGATATGCGGAAATTGTTCCTATTAATATTTTCCTTCGTAATTTTAATATTTTAGCTCGAATTCGCGATTTAATATTTCGTCTATTAATTTTAATTTTTTTTTTTATTTATTTATTTATTTTTTTTTTGCTTCGTTATTATATATTATATTTCGAATGTTTATTGTAGAACAAAGTGTAGCGGTCGGCGACAATACCAAGGATCGCGATGCGCGGAAACCGATTGTAAAGCAATGTAAGACAACCGCGGTTTCGATCGATATCGGAAGAGTTCCGTTTAAAGATAAACATTTTCAACCGATTAAAACTTCTCTAGAAAATACCGTTAACAATAACGCGCGTCGACCCGCTGCTACGGCCTCTAGCGGCGGAGTCGATAAATTAAAATCGTCGACGGAAGTTAAACATTCTTATCAACGTAACGGTAACGATCGTCATTCTCGTTATTATAAAGTCGATAGAGAAAAGTCGATCGTTAACGACGAGTTTCCAACAGCGACCGGTAAAGTTATCTATCATAATATAACCGTTTTGAATAATGATAACGTTAACGAAGCGAAAAAATCTAACGATATATCGTCGTTTTCTTCAAATTATCATCATCAACCGAATAAATCGCATCAGCAACAACAAGTTCGATACGTTAATAAGAAAGAAAACCCGATCGTCAATAACGAATCCGGTAATAATCGAAAAATTACAACGACCTCCAAAGAACAGCGAAGTCGATTATTCGAAAGCGGTCGAGACGGTTGGTTGAATATACCGAAAGAACAGAAATCGATCGGCCCTGTTACTACTAGTACCGTCTTTCCTAAATGCAAACCGAAAAACGGTTATAACAACAACAATAATAATAATAATAGTACTAGTAGTAATAATCATAATAATAATAATAATAAAACTAATAATAACGATTGTCCGACGTTAGAAGAATTAACGAAAGCCGCCGATGAAATTAAATTAGCGGTCGACGGTTATGTAGATTCGGTCGTTACCAGTAGCGAAGACGACGCCAATAAAAGTCATAACGCGCGTAATAGTAAATATCGTTCGAAGCCTTTGGAAACGATTACGGAAAATAAAATTCGAAATCTTCGAAAAGGCCGCGCTTTATTAGTCGAAAATAAGACGATATCGTCAGTAGCAGCCGTCGGCAAGAATAAAACGTCTAAATTACGTTCTAGCGGACGTAGCGGCGATGACGATAATCGTAAGAAAGACGCGGACGATACCGGCGTTCGAGATAGAAATAAGAAAAAACAAACTAGACTATTACATCGAGCTTGCAGTCGAGAACTTTTGTTACAGACTAACGCGGCGGCTAGTTCGTCGGATGATGACGTCGCCACGGAAGAAATCGAGCGACGTAGCGGCAGTCCAAAGGTCAAACCGAAATTTGTCAGAAAAATCAAATCTCAAACGTCGCGAGATAATAATAACAAGCCGACGGACGATATTAATAAAGCTCGTGCCAAGTAATTATTAAATTATTTAAGTTATTAATTAAATTATAATTACGGCGAAGAAAATAATTACCCGAACAACAACAAAAAAAAAACCCGGCTACTTACAAATATCGGTTAAAAAATGATTTAAAAAAAAATATATATATATAATAAATAAAATAATGTAAGAGGTTAGTTTTGGTAGGAGATGTCTATCTGGTTAATCTAAAGCTTGATAGAGGACTGACTAAATAATGCACCTTCGGCAAACTGTCGACTTTTCGTTACCTTCCAGCATGCTCCGGAATTCATTTAACGAACAGACGGCTAGCCAAAAAGTTTCTTTTACTATGAGAATACCTCGTCTTCAGTGTAATTCGAATTCTGACTTACTTTTATTATTATTATTATTTTAATTTTTTATAATGTGGAATGCGGTGATTTTTTTTTAAATAAAAAATCAATTGAAAAATTAGTTAAATCACTAGCATTTATTTTCTTGTGAAAACACAAAGCTTTTCGGAATTTACGCCATTATCGAGTGAACAATTTTTTTTTTTTAATTCATAATTTTAAAAGTATAAATTAAAAATAATTACTTAAAAATATTTGATGGTGACGGTGAAACTATATTCTAAAAAATTTTTATTCCGCTTGTCCTGTTTATTTTTTGAATTGTTGAAATTGAATATATTAACATCGATATATTTGTTTACTAATTTTTGGTTTTTTATATTTATTTTTTCTTCAATTTTATTTTCTGGATTCTGTAAAAGTTGTACTGATGGAATTTTAAATTTTCATTTACCGTTGCAATGTACGATATCCAAAAGTAAAATATAAAATATAAAAATATATAAACACAACAATTTTTTTTTTAATATTTTATATTTTACTTTTGGATATCTTACATCGCAACGGTAAATGAAAATTTAAAATTCCATCAGTATACAACTTTTGAAGAATCCAGAAAACAATATCGAATTAATAAAAAAACAAAATCGGTAAACAAATATATCGATGTTAATATATTCAATTTCAAAAATTCAAAAAATAAACAGGAAAAGCGGAATAAAATTTTTTAGAATACAGTTTCACCGTCACCGTCAAATATTTTTAAGTAATTATTTTTAATTTACACTTTTAAAATCATGTTTAAAAAAAACATTTGTTCACTCGATAATAGCGTAAATGCCGAAAAGCTTCGTGTTTTTCACAAGAAAATAAATGTTTGTGATTTAACTAATTTCTTAATTGATTTATTATTATTATTAACGTAATAATTATAATTAAAAATTGACTATATAGTATTTTCGAGGTTAATATTAAATCGCATATATTATTACGTGCGTATGATGTATACATATTTCATTTATTTGTATATGCATCCATTTTGTTTTTCTTTAAGTAGAGTTACTACTACTAATGCAGTGGCAAAAGAAACAACTACAAATAAAATTTACGGTTCTATCAAGGGAGTGTCGTCGAATAATACGAGGGACAAATCGACCGCTGTAAAGAAAATCGATCAATCGTTGGATGTAAATAATATCAGATCTCATAAAGCATCGGAAAGTTGCGAAAAATCTCGTTTCCGTACGAACAGTAATGGTAAATTATTTTTCTAATTATATATATGTGTGTGTGTGTGTTTGTATATATAATTGTATAGGAGAGAACTTTTTAACGATTAAAATCAAAACTCTGGCTGATTTTATATAACCCGTATAATTAAATGATAAAATAACCCGTATAATTAAATGATAAAAAACTTCGGATATAATTTATAATTTAAAACCGTAGAAATGTGTATTTTTACAATTATATATATATATGTGTATATATTTTCTGTTTAAACGCGAACAGCAGGTGTTAGTCGGGAAAAATTAAGTGAGACAACAAAGTACAAGAAAAAACCATCAACTATAACGTGCTCGTAAGTAAATTTTGCAAATATTATCATATATATATATATTCTTTAGACGATTATCTTTGATTATAACGATTATAAAGTTCAAAGCACCTGTGTAGAGTTACACTTCCAACGAAATGACACCGACTTATCCATTACTATAACAAGAATTTTTGATAGTTATGTATTGATATCGATATTTCTTACCGACATATTTTATGCATCTAGCGAATTATTGGTACTTGCATTTATTTTTCTTCGTCGCCACTATCTCGGGCATTAAGCTTCAATGTTAGATTATTATTATTATTATTATTGTTTCTTGCACAAAAAGCGAAATTTTGGTTCAAACGTGTTGATACGTCATTTTTTTTTTTTGTAAAAATCATTTCGAGTAATATACATTATCGTGTGTTCGGCGATATTGGAAATTACCGTTTTCTCATTTATGAAGGACATGTCTGATGATGTAATCCCACATGTTTATATAATTTTAGTTCTATAAGTACATACTTAAATTATATATATATACACACATATATCCACTTTGTATTCAATCAATTCTGTCCGTTATAACCTGCGAGTATTCTCCATCGATTCTGGTTCTGAACTGTAGTGTCTTCGGTTGCTATTGATTCCTCAAGTCATTCGAGTAGGCGTTCTGCCTCTTCTTCATCTTGCGCTTTACCAAACGGTAATATTTTTTCTAGACTTTGTCCTCTATTAGAATATGTCCGAAAATTTATGGATCCTTCTTTTGCACAATGTGTGTAATTCTATCGGTCCGTCTACTTATGTACGATCTTCAAGGTAGGATTTTAGAGCGAGATAGTAAGTGTACGGTAATATTGTTTCAACTTCCGCACCTTATCAAAGGCTTGTTTCACCTCTAGGAACACACCTGTGCATATATGTTTAGTTTCAAGACTCTTTTGAATAGTATGCATAATTCGGTGTATAATAGTCGATCCAAATTGATGCTCACGAACGTGTTCCAATTCTAAAATAGGATTCAACCGCTTCGATATTATTGTTTCAAGTAGTTTTGAGAGGGTAGGAAGTAAGGAAATGGGTCTATAGGTTTCGGTGCCTTATCTGGTTTTGGTACAATTACTATTTGCGCCAATTTCCGGGGTAAAGGAAAATAAGTGCAGTCGGAAAACAGCGTTTAAAATGTTTGTAAAGCAGTATACCTTTTTTAGGTGTAGTTCCGATGCAAAGG
The DNA here is from genome assembly GCA_032883995.1 of Coronaproctus castanopsis. Lineage (NCBI taxonomy): Eukaryota > Metazoa > Arthropoda > Insecta > Hemiptera > Monophlebidae > Coronaproctus > Coronaproctus castanopsis. The sequence continues at coordinate 224,131,513 of CM065053.1, forward strand.
CACGCTTAAAAATTCACGAATGTCAGTTTCATCATTAGATTGTAAATTTGATTATACATCGGAGAAATATTTGGCAAATACTCCCACTTTTTCTTTGTCAGTTCTAGCCGATGTACCATCGGATTTACGAATTGGAGGAAGGGGTTTTTATAGGCTTTTGTCTGCTACCACTTTCCAGAGGTTGTAATTTCCGTAGGTGAGTGTAGACAACGTTGAAAGAATTCATTTTTAATGTTGTTAAGTAAAATCTTAAGTTTTTTCGATTTTTTATTTAACAACGTTTTGTATTAGGGATTTAGAGAAGATTGCCATTTTCTATGGATAATTCTTTTTTCTTTCATCACATAGAGTATATGACGCGGTATATTATTTATTTATTTTATTTTATTAATATTTGGAGTAGAATTCCATGCGATACTCTCAATAGTTTCAGTAAAATACCGAATCGCTGCATCTATGTCTGATTCAAATTTTAACGATAAATTTATTTTTAACGTCGAGTTTATGGACGCTCGAAAATCTTCCAAATTCGTATATTTAGTATGTAGGCAGGGAAAATTTTCTCTGTTTATTTTAAACCTGTACTCGCGATTAAAATTGTGATCGAAGCATAAATCAAAATTGGAATCGGCATTTATGTTTAACATTGAAATCCCGTTAGTTATTAAAAAATCTAGAGCATCAGGACGTTTATTTAAGTCGTTAGGCCAGTATGTGCACTCGTTGCCACGCAATCGAAATTTTGATTTTATCTTATTTAATAGTTTTCCCCTAGGGTTTAAAAAATCGTGAACCCCATCTTATGTTTTTCGCGTTCCAGTCACCGCCAGAGATGAACCTAGAATAGTGAAATATTCGCTTAGATTTCGTTCATTGAATCTGTGGTTCGGAGGACAATAGACTATAGAGATTGCAATTTTACCATTTAATGTATATGCCATTACATTTGTTGCTTGAATTTCTTTAGTAGATAGGTTTTTAAATTCATATTATATTTGCTTCTTGTCATTTCAGCGTACGACACTCTCGGATTGGCTCGAGTTTGGTTCTTTCTACTCTCTGATATTTTTACAGCATTGTTTTCCGGTTTATATCTCTGTTCATGTACTTTCTGATAGATCACGCAACCCTTGTGTAACTTGAAGGATGATCTCCTTCGCATAATGCGCACTTCTGGGCAGAATTTTTATATATTTTTTTTTGCAATTTGCGGAATAGCGAATGACTTACATTCCTATATGGCCGGTTGCAAATAAAAAGATTTAGTATGCCCCCAAGACTGACAACGCATGCATTGAGGAATTGTTTTCTTAGTGTGGGGAACTTCAACCTTTATTTTAGTGTGAAGCGTGTGAATTTTAAATATCTCTTTAACGTTGTCCCAATGTCTATAAAATGTGATGCCAGAGGCTAATAATTTTATGTCTTATTTCGAGCACTAAAATCTTATTCTTTAAGAGCTACTGTAAGTTGTTCGTCCGTTAACGAGTGGTGAAGATTTCTAATTATCACTTTATGTGATCTTTCTCGTTTCAATCGATACGTGTGGTAGTTAAGCTTTTTTTAAATCAGCTTCCTATAATCATCGGTGCCTTGAATATTCACCTTGACTGTGTTATTCTTTAAAGTTTTCGTTACAAAATCCTGCTTACCTATAATTGTACCAATTTTATTGGTCATTGCTGGAAAATTTATAACTCCGAGTATGAAAATGAAGTGGTGATACTTTGAATTGTGCACTTTAAGTGTGATTATTTCTCATCAAGGGACAGACAGCTAAAACGGTTACTATTTTTACATTCGATATTTTGTGGCGAAATTGGTCGCTTTTTATTTCTTAGATAAAACTGTCACTCTTCATTAGGACTGCATTCACTCAACGTTTTCAATCGTTAATATCATCGTAAAAGCACGATGGCTGATTTAGCATTGAACTACTGTCCAAACCAGAGATGTAATTAGGTAATATTGCTGGACCTGGTTGCGATAAATAATAAACAGGTTGGTGCGAGGTTGTTGCATAAGCTGCGTAAGTAAATGGTCGAGTGTGTGCTTGGTGTGTATGGTGTCGCCTAAAAAATACAGCTAGAAACAGCCGTTGTCGCCATAATGACCGATGATCATCTATAAATTATAATTAATTTAGCGTTAGTACGTATGCACCGAAACAGTAGTTTTTAATAAACAATATAAACTGGTTTTATCTCACCCATACAGCGTAGCAACAAGATGAATATTATTTGATATGGATTATTGCGATGTGAAAAAGACGATGTACGATCGAGTAACAAAAATTATCTAAATGAACGCGCAGAACGTATATTGACAATAATTATTTCGCATTTATTAAAAGAAATTTTTAATTTTATTGTTTCAGCGATATTGGAAGAAATCGTTAAATGATGGAAAATGTAACTCACGTTTAACCTTATTCTAAGTTCCTATCGAAATCACGCGCTTAATATTTCTGTTCTGACGGTCGTCGTAATTAATTAATTTTTTTTTTTTTTTTTTTTTTGGTATATTTTTTATTTTATTAATATTTCTTCGGGACTACGATTAATTCGTTTCCGCCATATAATTTCGCTTCTTTCTATATAATGTACGTATAATTAGGTGTGTATAATTTTCAATTTCAAAGTAACTCAAAATTCTTCCAAGTTTATAAATGATCGTAAGTTTAGTTTATCTTCTAACACGCGGAAAATATAATATTTAATTCTCGTATTAAAATTACGCGCGCCTATTAATTTATAAAAAAAAAAAAATTTATTCGTATTTTTTTTATTGTGTGTACAATAAATATTTCCGAGAAGTAATTTTTTCTAAAATCGCATATATTTAAAAGTGTCTCTACTCGATAATAATCGCATCATAAATACTAACGGTTAATTCCTTAAAAACTCGACTATTCCATTCTCATATTCACACGCAGGTTGAGAACGTAAACGTAGATAAAATTTTACATAGGTTAAATACCGCAGATAAATATATATATATATATTTTTCTCGGATACCGATGATAATGATGACGATGTTAATAATATTGATAATGAAAATCGACGTAAGTTTCGAGATGTAATTCGTAGATAAAAAAACCGTTAATTATTAAAATAATTTATAAACCAAACAAAATCATAACAAAGTTTAATCATTAAAAGTTTTTTATTGCGAAGCTTTCCGACAGTTTTACATCTTAATAATATTATTTAAATACGTAAGGAACTACTATAGTGAATTTGTTATATTTACATATAAAATAATTATAAACATTCGTAATAAAAGCCGTTCGACTACCAAACCAAGTTCACTGGCATGGCTGCACTAACAACTACAGATAACAGACTGATTCAAATCAAAGATACTCTAGAAATTTGGCGTTTTTTTTTTTTTTTTTTTTAGACGGAAAAATAGAATAAAATGAAAATAATATTTGCGTTATCGATAGTTTTTATCGATCTTATAATGTCGCCTGTTTTATACGTACGTATTTATTTCAGGACGTGGAAGGCAATGGCAAACCACAATTACAAAAACACGCACGGGTCTGCATTGTGATAACGGAAACTATTACAATCAGTTCTCCCGGATGTGTGTGTTTCTGACTGTCTTGTACAGCAAATTATGTATAGATAAAAGTAGTCGCCTACCTCCGATACGGAGATGACTGTTAATGATGATAAGTATTTCCGGGAACCACGTTTAGTCAAGAAAAGTTCAATATAATTATATTATAATCTTCAACTTGGATGTGTAAAATTTAAATACGCAGGGGCTGTTTCAAAGAAGTATCAGAAAACTAATAATTTATTTTATTGCGCCGTGGTGACTTATCTAATTAAGTTGAAAATATCGTCAAAATGAATATAATAAAAATATTCGTAGTATCAAGATATCTTGTCTCACCTTTGCTGGCTTAATCCGTATGCGTTCGCCGCTAACCACGTCGCAAACCTGCGTGATTGCAACAGGTTAACCCTATAGTGTACTGTTCAATGAAACGTTCTCGTTTAGTTTCAGTCGGCGTCGTAATAGTTATCCTGCTGTTGTTTTATTAGTCTGTAAACTAAAATCATGAAATCAATCCGTTTCGTAATGTAATTGGCGAATAATTTATTGTTTCGCAGTAAAATTTTACAACAATTTTTTTGCGTAGTAAATTTAAACCGAATATCTTTTTTTTAAAAAAAAAAATGCTCCAACATTCGTAGACAGAAAATTCTCTCCCTGAAAAACTAATTTTTTTTACTTATTGATATTTGAGCAACTTTTTATGGGTGACTACAGTTTTAAATTGATAGATTTATCGAGCAATTCCTGTTTTAATATATCGAAAACTTTTTCAACGACTGACGGATATTAAGGTGTTTTTATTTTTATGCGTGTATTTCCACCGAGATCAGTGTTCAGTAAAATATAGTTGAAGCTACTTTTTTACAGTACAATTCAACTAATCTAGTTTTTAGTTATTACTTCAAAAATTAGGATAGTTGTAAAACTCGAGATTGCGAACAAATCAGTTTCACCCGGCAAATATCCGTTATTATATGAAAATGTATGTTTTTTCCTTTGTATTAAACAAATGTTTCTTTTTAACAGTACAATTAGCAGGTATATTCAATTACACCAACATTATTATCGTGTAATCGTGCGTATCAATAGTGAATAAATAACGAATATTGTCGAGATATTTATTACGGACGAAAAAATGTAAGTATATTTTGTAATTTTAGAAGAAATGCTACGTTTTGGGTAATTATCTTTTTTTTTTACGAGATATCAAAAATATTTAACATTATAACTTTTTTGATACAAAATTAGAAATTTTATCGTATAAAGTAGTTAAAGCTAATTTAAACACAAACGATCATATTTTCTTACGTATTCATTTTAGAAACATAATTAGAGCAGGTGAAAGTTTAAAGTAGTATTTTAAGCGAAATAATGCTTTTCAGATGATTCGCAATAATTTTTAATGTATTTATATATAAATATTATTACAGTTGAAATATTCTACCTCAATCAGATGTCCCCCTATATTTGGAAATAATCAGTTTTGTTAACATTAAAAGTTCATCTATTAAGTAAAATGGGCAAACCTTAGCGTATAATTTGAATTAAGTTACTTTGTTATTATATAATTTTATCTTTTATTTTTATAATTGAAAAAATATCTAAAGAAACATTTTTGTCGCATATAAAACTTTCTCTTCACTGACCTATAGGTCCAGTTTATACCCTTTAGTTTTGTCATTAAGCAAATTCATCCACTGACTTATTGGTATCGCAACCCAAAGTTATTTGACTTGGTTAATATACCTCGCGACTTCACGAGTGCTTTTTCGTTGTTCTCTCTACATTCTTTTGCATAATCAATTTTTCGATCTTATAATTTTTTCAAATAGGACCCATATATTTCATAATCCTCTGTTGTACTATGACCTTTTTCCTTACTGATATACATATATTCCTTACTGATTATGTATATATATATATATATATATATATATATATATATATATATATATATATATATATATATGTGTGTGTGTGTGTGTGTGTGTGTGTATCAGTAAGGAAAAAGGCCATAGTACAACAGAGGATTATGAAATATATACGGAAAATAACGCATTTTTTAGATACTGGCATAGTTTATGTATTGTTATCGCCTGTATGGACTTAGTATTAAGTTGATGTGAAACTAATCAACGTCAAATTTTTCAAGAATGGCGTCCAAACAGAAGGAAATTTATTTAAAAGGACCGGTGGTTAGCCAATTCAGTGCTATTGGTGTGAGGTGGTAACGATTATTTGCCGCACAGCAATTAGTCTGTTAATGTTAGCGCAATATAGATTCCCGAACAGTTCTAAATTGCTAGTAAAGGAAGAGTTTAGGTAATCGACCAGAAAATTGAATTATAATTATACAAACTTATTTTAATATATCAGCTTTCACAACGAAAATTATTAAAATCGGAAAAATTCGCAAAAACCTTCAAATTAAAAGTCGTCAAATTTAACATAATATCGCCGTTTGTAAATGATAAAATTACGTAATAAAAAGTATTGAAACAATTTATAAACGTAATTTCTCGATATGTCTAATTACATACGTTTATAAGGATTGTACATCGTTAATACAGACATTGCAATCCCTACTGCTAAAGCGGCCGTTGTTTTTCTGGATAGTATATAGCGATTTTTTAACTGGCGTATTCGGTCGACTACCGATACGTTGTCATTATCCGATCGCTCCTCTGTTATATCGTTGTTGTCCGCCGGATCGTTACTTATCATTTGATCGTTATTATTCGTGCTCGGATTTCCATTAACACGTTCGGACGGTTGCCCGTTTGAATTATTAGATACGTTTTCGTTTACAACGTCCGGTTGTAAATTATCGTCTACCGGCTGCGATACGAATGTACTAACCGCCACGTCATTACGTCTTTTTTTGTTTCTCTTATTTTGAATATTTCCATCGTTTCTCTTTCTTTTAGCCATTATTTGCCTTTCCATCATTTAGTATTTTAAATTTTGTACAATATTTAAAATACATCAATGGTTCACTAAAGATTTTCCTTTATTATAATTACCTAGATATATTTAATTTGTATTGGGGTTTTTAATCGTTCCTGTATGTTCAAAATTTTACCATAGAAATGGTTATCCACAAAAAATTATTTGCGTAGTATAACGTATAGGTCGATCATTTTTTTAAAATTATTTCTTCCGATAACAATTCATTTCATCAAATGTAGTAATCATTGTAGGCGGGGATTGTCTGAATATATTGTATGAAGAGAAACACCGAGATCAACAGCCTTACGTCTCAAATCTCAAATTTAATTGCTTCGAATAAGTTTTTTTAACAGATACAAACTAACGGTTGAAATTAAATGGTTCAAAATTCCGTAGAAACTTACGATATAATGCAGACCATAATTTCATAGAGAAAAATCGCATGTCCATTTAACCGAAAGATTACTAGAGAACCGACCTGTCATTTTTGGGTTTGTGGTATTACCGTAATAAGACATTTCGTTTGATAAAGCGTATACATCTCTTGTTATTAAAATCAGTAATTCTCTTGTAACATACGAATAATCAAATCCAAATTTCCGACGAAATTCCTGGCTATTAAGATATGATTATTATTATTAAATTAACGCACCGTGTGCAGCTACTAATTAGGAAATGATATTAGATTGTTTAGTGGAGGGCTGTTTTATATAAGAAAAAAATTAGGTTGGATATTGATGTCAGTGAGGAAAAGTGGGAGAGGTCGGAAGTTCAATAAAAATCTGTAAGAGGAATATTTTTAGACAAGTGACAGATAAACAGTAATGGTGACACTTGATTTAGTACTTGTGATGTTTATAAAAGGAAGGCGTTTATAAAATTTATTTGGTTGAACTTTACTTATTTTTCTAATACGGTATTATGTTCTGTAACAATTGTGACTGCTTTATTATCTTTGTATTTCATTAACATCCGAACCCGTTTTTAGATTTTATGGCTCACACCAATTATTTTTCTATATGACGAATTGACAATACGGATACATCTTTACTAAATCCATGTATAAAGTCGTATACCAGTGAGGATTTCTTTAATAAAATTGAACGTCTTAAGCCCGATGCTTTAGTGACATCATAAGTAATGATCGATATGTATAAGTAACATTCTAGACAGTGACATGTCTTTGTAACGCGCGGTACTCTTATTCATTAATTAATTATAATTACTACTTATTTTGAACTATTTCTAAGATTGTAATACTTATACAGTATCTGCTGTTCTTAAAAAAAAAAACTTTATTAACGATATATGATATAAAAAAAGAAAATAGTATCCACACTTCATGCAGATACATCGATATATAAATTCGAAAACACATGAAATCATTAAAAAATATACTATCAGTGGGTCGTGATAATATTCCAATAGTTCTGTTAAAAATAATTCCGCGCAAAAGTATTGCCTTTATGACTAGTACCAATTAAATAATAAAACAGAAATATTTTTCAATCCAATAGAAATCTTCTGTTATTATACCAGTCCCTAAACTTGGAATAGATTTATCTCTTACAAAATAATATGAGGCCAATAAGTTTACTGACCAATATGAGTAAAGTATTAGACAAAGGTATTCGGTAGACAACGATAATTTAAATGATAATCAATTTGGGTTTAAAAAACATTTGTCAACTTTTCTTGCTGTAGCTACCTTATGTAATGGTGTAAATGATAATTTTAATCTTAACAAGCATACTTGTCTCATACCGATACACTACCAAAAAACAGATTTTCATTCGTTTAAAATGTTGCGCCATATATATTAAAAATATATCATGTCATCACTGAAGATGTATAAATCAATAGAACATTTTTTGTGGCAGATGGAAGTAGAAATTTTTAGAATCACCCGAGTAATTAAAAATATCCAATATAAAAAATGTCCAGTTTGTTTTATTTTTTGCATGAATAAATGTGCTCAGTGAGAGTTTCAATAGTACATTTGTAAACACTAAACAGCTTTAAATCCGCTTTCGAATGGAATATATAGTTAAACAGAATCCTTATGGGTATTGTTTTGTCAACTTGTTGCAGCATCTTTATCTTTACCAGAAAATTTTGAAAGCTATATATCCTGAAAAAAAAATTTAAAATATTTAAGAAAATTTAGTATTCATATCAGATTATTGAGCTGCATGATGAATTTAAGAAAAATGATAACACTAGAGGAACATTTGCTGAATTTTACTGTTTGAAAAGAACAAAAATGTTTTTTTCAAATACCATTAATGAACGAGTTTACTATGTTGAATATTAAAAAAAAACTTGACATTCAATAAATTAGTCATTAATAAGTTCCTGTGGAAAAATATAAAACTTTTTATTTAAATGAGTTAAATTTACTAATTTTAATTTCTATTACACATTATACACGTTCACACGCACACTACATATATATTATATACCAATTTGTAAGCACTAAATTTTTGTCTTGAGCCGCCGATGATTTTGAAATATAATGAGACGGTATAACAAGGAAACGAAAAATTGAGTACATGGCTATTCAATTAAAATAATGTACAATCAATGTAAAACATTATATATGTATGTAAAATGTGTGGTGAAATTCTAAGGTCATGGATAATCATCTTTATAAGCATCCTTCATTTAAACATAAGTAATTTATAACAAAGTATAAAATATGGATATGTAAAATTCATTTTAGATTTGAATTTATTAAATTTCCATAGACTTATGAAAAATGTCTAGGTGCTCTTGCAGTTAAGCCACCCCAGATACTGATAAGAAATACTTGAATACTTGAACTTATGAAGTCATTTTGCTAATACGTCATTGTTGTTTCGATTTCGATAAAGTATAATCGATAAAAATGAAATAAATTTTAATGTTAAAAAATTTGACGAAACATATACAATAAATTAATGTTAAAAAATTTGATGAAACATATACAATAAATTTAAACACTATTAATTTTAAAGATGATATATATTTAAATTACTTATTTGAATACATAAATTATTTAATAATTCTCCGGCACCATTAATACTAAACTTAAACTTCTTTCCTCACATAAAATCGAGGAATTAAAAGTGTGTTTTTTTTTGTTTATCGGACGTATTTTTGAATTCATGTTTTTTATTGATTTTGAATTGTTATTAATATTGTTTTCGAATTTGTTTTTATTATTGATTTTGATTTCTTATTATTGTTTTTGAATTTGCATTTATTATTATTTTGATTTCCAGTTTGTTATTAATTTAAAAATGAGTATTAATGAATTGAAAGAAATAAATAGTTTTAAAAAAGTATATCGAAAAACATCTATGCCAGATGAAGAATTTATAAATTGGTTCCAAAGTTTGGGACTTTTATTTACCAATAAGCTTTGTGTTGGATGCAACAATATTATGTCACAAAAGCGAAGATATGGAGACCATAAAGTTGGATGTTTTCGTTGTAGACGGCGAGAAAGTGGCATGCGCGACAAAGAAATTGGGTTTTTAAAAGAAACATTTTTTGAAAATAGTAAGCTGTCCATAAAAGAGGTCTTTATATTATCATTTTGTTGGTGTATTAAAAAGCTAACATATGATGATATAAAAAATGAGTTTGAGAGGATGGGTCCAAACCAGGCGAGCATACAATTGTTGATTGGTTTCAGTTCTTTAGGTATGTTCATAACTGTTATATTCTTTGATTTTGATTTTAAGTATTAACCCAAAGTTTTGTTTGTTACTATTATTTTTCTACTGTGGATATATTTTATTCAGGGACATATGCTGTGAATATTATGTTCAGAATCCGGTAAATATTGGTGGAACTGATAAAACCGTTGAAATCGATGAAACATGTCTTCAAAAGGAAATATAATGTTGGCCGTCTTCCAGAACAGTATCCGAAGCGGAATATCCCTAGAATACTTAAACAGTCCTGATTTAAATTTTTTCAGAAATATACTGTTAAGATATGTGGTGTCCAGGAAGATGATAACGAAAATTTAGAAGAAATAGTGATAAAAATTGGTCAAAAACTCGACCTAAATATAAACAATAAGGATATACGAGCTGTTCATCGAATACGCAGTAAAAATAATAGAAAAATATGCCGGTAACGCTAAAAATGAATAGCAAATTAGAAGAAAAAACAATAAGGAAGAAGGATATAACGATAGTATTACTAACACCGCATTACATAAATTTAATGTGGATGGTTAAGAATAAAGCTAAAGAGTCGGGATATAGGTTCGTGCGGTTTAGAAGAGGGAAACTTTTAATAAGAAAGGAAGCTGGTTTCCGGGCGTCCCGGATATTTACTGAAGAAGGTATGGATAGGTATATTAAATAACATTAACTAAAATGTAAGTTTAAAATTAAGTAGTAGTAAGTACAAAATGAATGTGAAATATAAGTGTGATATTTGAGGATAAACGTAAATAATATAAAAATGAAACGTCAAATTAATACCGAATATGTCAATATAAGATCGATAAGGAAAAAGCGGGGAAGTGTTTAATGTGAATTAAGAAGTACAGAGATATCTTAATAATAACAGAGGTAAATACATCAGAGTATGAAATATTACACTATAAACGGTTACGATACTCATAATCTATATGGAAAAGGAAAAAGCGAGGAGTAGTAATATTTTTAAGTTGTAAATTAAATGCGGAAACTAAAATAGTGACGAATAATATGCTAAATGCGGAATGTGTATATTGCTAGAAATTAAGGTTGATAGCAGCTTATTTGTACGGGCTTTATATAGATCACTATATAAAAATAAAGAGTATATAAATTAAATATATAATATAGACCAACATGAATTAAGTAATAAATAAAACAACGAATGGGAGTAACTATGGAACAATCGTGACTACCATAGGTTATGCAACTACCATGATATATTATACAAGGGAGCAATGGAAAGGGAGAATATTTACGCAAACCAGAGTAGATCATATTTATAGAAAACAAAATGGTAAAAATATCGAAATGAAATCTGTAAATACTGGTGTTGTAAAAATATCTGATAATAATATACGTTGCGAAGTAAGTTTACAGGTGAAAAGTATTGTAGAACATAAACTTCTAAATAAAAATAAGATATTTAACGAAAATATGTTGCTGCATAAATTAAAAAGTATAAATTGGCTAGTGACGTAGCGTAAATTTCAAAATAGAGGGAACGCGATAATGAAACCTTTTTTTTATACGTGTACGAAAATAGATATATGTAAAATTCAGTTAAATACATAACAAAAATAAAAATTATGAAATACCATATACATTATAATTAAGAAAATAGTTCATTTTTTTATGAATTAATTCGATTCCTCTTTGCAAAAATATCTATTACATCATCATAAAAAGGATGACCGTTTACTAATGTTTGATAGTAATCCTTTTTGAACACTAAGAAGAGCTAACGAAGATAATCGCTCCTGACCTTTTGTATTTCTTAAGTATGTTTTTATTTGATTAATGTTCTCTTCATAGATACTAAAGAACAATTCCATACTTATAATTTGTTAGGGGAAGTGCGCTTCCATCGCTTCCATTGACGCTACGCCACTGAAATCGGTCAATAATAGAGAATCAGCAAAAAGCAGAACAAATGTATAACAGGATAACAGAAACATTTAAGGGAGTACATGAGCAATGTAGAATAAAATTAAATAAAAAAATAAATAGAAGACTTATAAAAGACTGGATGACTAAAGATATATTGGAAATGATAGAAAAACGCGATAAAGTGTTTAAAAAAGTAGAACGAACATATTTAATCAAATACTGCGAAAACAGTATGGAAACTTAAGAAATACAATAAACAAAATGATAAGATTAAAGAAAGATGATTTCGCTAAAAAAAATATTCAACAAGCGAAAGAGGATATTATGAATATAAATAGCACTATGGGAAAAGAGGCAACGATGAGTATAGATGAAACTGTAATTAAATATCTGTGCGGAAAGAATAATATTGAGGGAGCAGTTAAGGAATTTACACGCGAATTTGACAATTCAATTAAAAAAATTGAGCATACATTTGACGGAACGTTATTTAAAAACGATGAAGGAATACATAATGTAAACATATGCATACCAAAAGTGTCAAATGAAAAAGTTGCCAAAATTACAGATGGTTTAGCGTTACATAAGCACACGGAATTGACGAAATCCGTATAAAAGACGTAAAAAATATTAAAGAAAGACTTACTACGGTAATAGCTAGGTTAATAAATCAAACATTCGAGGAAAGCGTGATTCCAAAAAACTTAAAGATAACATTAGTTAAGTCCGTATACAAAAAAGGAAACCATAAAAATTACAGTAATTATAGATCTGTTGCGGTAAAAACAATAATAATGGGAAAATATGTAGTGCATTAATTAGCTAAGTACTTAAAAGAAAATAACATCATCGATGAAGGCAACATAATAGTACTGGAATTAACCATGTATCGGTTTCATTAATTTTATAACTATATATTTATGTACATATTTTTATAAACTTTCGCATATTTATTCTAGCTACACTCGCACACATACATATATGTATATATAAAACTTAATCTTATAATACATTATGTTTTATGTAATTAATAATTGAATTATAATATATTACAAAATAATATAGAATTGCCTAAAAAAAAAAACCGTCAACCTTTTTTTTCTCTCGTATAACTCATTTTATTTACCATTTTCTAAGTGATAATTATTTTTTTAGGAAACTGCGAACATCCAGAATTAAACACAAATTTGAAAAAGGTATTGCAACAAATAAATTAATTTTACTTACAGGAAAACCATATATATTACGTAGTAGGTTAAATATAATGAACCAAAATATATTCAAGAACAATATAAATTTATGAAAGATGAATGAAATCACCAAAGTAAGCTTTATGTAGAGAATTATATAATAAAATAATAAACAATTAGGTTTCGATCATCCTCAAATAATTTCATTTCATATTAATTACACATAGGTTTGTTTCTTTTTTTTTTTTTTTAAAAAAAAAAAGGAAAGTCAAAAATTAAAACTAAAACAATTAGAAAAAGTAAGTTATAATCGTTATTCTTCACAACTTATATATATATATCATTAAATATTTAAATATTTTAAATATATACATTTTTTAAATAGGATAATGGAAAAAAAATTAAAATTGATAAGCAACGTAACACTGTGAGTACATATCATAACTTTTAATCTTCATTATTTTTCATTATATTTATACATAGCATTGTATCGTGTCACTATTTTTTAACATAACTTCTGTTTCATGAAATTACAAAATGAAAAAGTAATTGTTTTACATTTTCATTTAACTTATCTTTCTACATACGGGTACTTTTATTCATTAATTAATTATAATTACTACTTATTTAGAACTATTTCTAGGATTGTAGTACTTATACAGTATCTGCTGTTCTTAAAAAAAAACCTTTATTAACTATATATGGTATAAAAAAAAATAGTATCTGCACTTTATACAGATACATCAATATATGAATTAGGAAACACATTAAATCATTAAAAAATACACTATCAGTGGGTTTCAACAGTTCTGTTAAAAATAATTCCGCGCAAAAGTATTGTCTTTATGACTAATTTTAATTTTTTATAATGTGGAATGTAGTGATTTTATTATAAAAAATCAATTGAAAATTAGTTAAATCACTAATATTTATTTTCTTAAAGAAAACACAAAGCTTTTCGGCATTTACGCCATTATCAAGTGAAACATTTTAAAACATCATAATTTTAAAAATATAAATTAAATATAATTACTTAAAAATATGCGATGGTGATTGTGAAAATATGCTCCAAAAATGCTGTCTGCTTCTGTTCTGTCTATTTTGATTTTTAATATTTATTTTCATTTACTTGTAAAATTGTGTTTTTTAAAAAAATTTTGCGTTCGTATATTTTTATATTTTATATTTTACTTTTCGACATCATACATCGCAACAGTTAATGAAAAATTTAAAATTCCACCAGTACACAACTTTTACAGAATCCGGAAAATAGTATTGAAGAAAAAATTAATATAAAAAAACAAAATTAATAAACAAATATATTGATATTAAATTTCAACAAATCAAAAAATAGACAGAACAGAAGCAGACAGAATTTTTGAAGCATATTTTCACAATCACCATCGCATATTTTTAAGTAGTTATATTTAATTTATATTTTTAAAATTATGATGTTTTAAAATGTTTCACTTGATAATGGCGTAAATGCCGAAAAGCTTCGTGTTTTCTTTAAGAAAATAAATATTAGTGATTTAACTAATTTTCAATTGATTTTTTATGACTAATACCAACTAAATAATAAAACAGAAATATTTTCCAATCCAATAGAAATCTTTTGTTATTGTACCAGTCCCTAAACTTACAATAGATTTATCTCGTACTCGTAATATGAGGCCAATAAGTTTACTAAGCAATATGAATAAAGTATTGGACAAAATAATACTAAACAGACTCGTACGGTATTCGGTAGACAACAATATTTTAAACGATAATCAATTTGGGTTTAAAAAACATTTATCAACTGTTCATGCTGTAGTACTTATCTCATACTTATTGACGTGAGAATGCCTTTGATACCGTTTAGCACAATGATCTTATTTATAAAATTATCCAAATGTATTTTGATCCTACATTAATACTGCTTGTAAAAAACTATTTAGATCGCCGCTATTAAATTTGATATATCCTTCGTTAAAACTATCCTGGTAGGTGTACTTCAAGGTAGTAAACGTGGTTGCATTTCATTCATTTTATATATCAATGACGTTCCTACATGTCTACATGTGAATATATTACTCTATGCTGATTGTACGTGTCATCTTATAGAATAAGTGTAATAAAAAAAATTGACTTCAAAAAAGTTAAGAATTTTCTAGACAAATGAAAACTTACCGTGAATATAAAACTGAAGCTATAACTTTTCTCCAGAAGAAGGTCTTTAATTATTCGTGGAATTATGTAGGATAATTCTATTATAAACTGGCAAAAATAAAGTTAAATATTTCGGTGTTATTTTAGACAAAAGAATGAGTTTTTATAATCATATAAATCGTAATATAAACAAAGCAAGAATAAAAATGTTTTCCCTATTCAATAAAAAATCTAAATTAAGCATAAATACTAAATTAATCTTATATAAGTTCTTTATTCGCCCAGTACTTATATATGCATGCCCTGTTCGGAATCGTGTATCTAAAATTTCATACAAAAAATGGTTCCTCCTAAAACCGAACTGATGATTCGGAATTATTTTCCTCTGTTCGATTATCGGAGTAATTATTCTTAATATTAACTTCTCTAGAAGTTTAGATAAGGTGTTCAGGAGACTAATGGGCCTGTATGACGTGACATGACTTTCCGGTTTGTTGGGTTTTAAAACCATAATAAGTATGGATTTTTTCCATTTATCGGGAAAGTATGATATTCTAACAATCGCATTAAATATATATGTAAGGAGTAATATCATGCGATTTGGAATATGTCGAAGTAATTCACCGATTATTCTGTCTTCACCGGGTGACTTTCTTAATGGTAGGTGCTTTATTTCATATTGTACTTCTTTTGGTGAAGAAGTCCTTAATGGGACTGATAGTTGAAGTGGGGCAGAAAGTGCCTTATCTATTTTTTCGCAAAATTTGTTTGTAAATGTCTGTGTGTGGTGAGAAGATATTGGCCATGTAATTTGCGAAATATTGTGCCGTATCTGAGCTTGATTTTAACCAATTGCCTTCTTTCATTATAATCGGAGAAATTACATTGTGATTTTTTAGTGCCAGAGGGAATTATCTGCAGTATTTAAGATGCGAAGCTCTTTTTGAAATGAGTTTTGTTTATATTGACTCATTGCTCGTTTCGAACGGTTTCTAGAGCGATTGTAGATTGTTTTGTATGTAGGGTATTTATATCTTTTGCCAACGATTTCTTGCTCGTCGCATATCTCGGATTAGCTGCCTGATTTTTACTGGCACGTATTGAGTGTTTATGTTATATGTATAAGCTGGGTTGTTTGTTGATAATTCGGCACATGTTTTTATGGTGTTCGTTATGTTTTCTATTTGCGTATCTATATCTGTTCTTGTTTTAATTTTTACATTTAAGTTAGTATGGTGAATGATTAGTGTATTAAAGAATTCCCAATCGGTTGATTTGTTAATTAATGGAGCATTAACATTAATTTTTTTTGGAATTGTATCTAGTGATAGGAGTACTGGATAGTGATCGGAAGAAAGTTCAGATATGAGTGTTTTGTACTCTTCAATTACGTGTTTGATTCCCTTAGTAACATAAAAGTTCAATAATTCTGGAGTACGATTTTGGTGTGTAGGCCAGTAGGTGGGTTGGTTTGGTACTATAAAGTGTAATTGTTGCTTTTGGATTATGTTATTTAGATATTTTCCTCTACTATTTGGTGTGTGCGAACCCCATTTGGCATGTTTGGCATTGTAGTCTCCACCACACACAAAATTTTTTTCCGAACTGTTTAAAATGATCATCAAGTTCGTTATTATTAATTTTGCGGCCTGGCAAATAATATATTGATGCAAGAGTGATGTTAAGAGAATGACTATGAATTGTTATAGCGATTACTTGTATTATATTTGAGGATGATTTATATGAAACAGTATGTTGTAAGCTGCTTTTAACAATTATAGCTGCTCCAGCATGTGCCATGCCATCAGGATGACTAACATTATAAATTTTGTATCCATTAATAGAAAATTTCTTACAATCGGTTAGATGAGACTCAGTGATCATTACTACATCGATTCTTTTTTGATTGAGTAACATTTGTAATTCTATTTGCTTATTTTGTAGCCCATTGGCATTCCATAGTAATATTACTAGTGATGATTGAGTAGCTTTTTGGATAATCATTTTTAAATGTTGGGCAGCATGAGGTCTACTACTCTAGTGAGTAATGATATAAGTGGGTTGATAATTGATTTGAAATCGTTTAAAAAATTGTTGAGAATTGTTGGTTTTGCTCAATGACGAATGGTCTTGCTAAATTCTTATTTTTAACTGTTCCTGCATAATTTAATGAATTGTTGTATTGTTCATTTATATTTTTAGCTGAAGAACTAATTGCATCATTATTGTAGTTACTTGTAGTTAGGGTTGGAAAGTGATATTCATCATTTAGACTAATTCTAGTTTGTTTATTTTGATATTTAGTTATATTTTTTGGTTTTAGTTCTTCTTTATAAGTAGGACGTCCTCGATAATTGGATGGATGATCGCCGCCACAGAGTGCACATATTGCTGGAGTATTTTCTGGTTTAGTGCAGTTTATAGATGGGTGTTTACCACAACACTTAACACAATGGAATGGTAAGTTAGAGTAGGCTTTTGTATGTTGGTAATTTTGACAACGAGTACATTATGTTTCCTGATAACAAATTTTAAAATGTTTATGAAAATTTGGTATTCATATCAGGTTATTGAGCTGCATGATGAACTTAAGAAAAATGATAACACTGGGGGAACATTTGGTGAATTTTACTCTTTGAGAAGAACAAAAATGTTTTTTTTTCAATACAATTAATGATGAAAGATTAAATGTGTATGTTTGTCATGTTGAATATTAAAAAAGACTTAGAATTCAGTAAATTATTCATTAATGAATCTCTGCGGAAAGAGATATATTTAGTTAAATTTACTCATTTTAATTTTTATTACACATATACACACGCATTATATACACTGAAGTTATCCACGGCTTCGCCTGTGTAATAATTTTTTTGAACATAATATCGTTGTCTTCTAACAGGTTTATATATTAGTTAGCATACATATATATACACGTATATATATCTCAGTCCGTTATTTCGGCCACGCCCCTAACACAACAAAACGTGGTTTGTATTGCGTGTGTTGGTAGTGAGGGTACAGTAGAACTGGAAAACCTGTTAAATTTTAAACGATTTGGCAGAAATATCGCTGTTTACTACTTTTTATTTGTGTCCTATGTATGATAATGTGAAACAAAGCTTAGAAAGAATTCGATAATATAGCCTATAAGCTGTTCAAATTTCATTATTGCTTTAACAGTTTTTGAGTTAAATTGGGGTAGACAGAAAAACAGAGTCAATTTAAAAAATTATGTGTGATCAAAATATTCCAATAAAATGATTATAATGAAAATATTCGCTAATCACACAGCCACTACAGTTTTATATATTAGTACAGAAGTATATATAAATTCCATTTGCCAGCACTGAATTTTTATGTCATTCAATAAATTAGTCATTAATAAGTTCCTGTGGAAAAATATACTAGAATATATTATTTATTTAAAGGAGTTAAATTTACTAATTTTAATTTCTATTATACATTGTACACGTACCCATGCACTATATATATATATATATATATATATATATATATATATGTATATATATATATATATATATATATATATATATACATATATATATATACATATATATATATATATACATATATACATTACATAACATTTTGTATCGTCAAATTCGTCATGAGCCGCATATGATTTTAAAATATAATGAAGGTATAACAAGGAAAGTAAGAATTGAGTACATGGATATTTAGTTAAAATAATGTACAATCTATGAAAAACATATATTCAAATTCTAAGGTCATGGATAATCATCTTTATCAGCTTTAAATTATATGAAATCCTTCATTTAAACATAGTAATTTATAATAAAGTATAAAATATGAATATGTAAAATAAATCTTCATTTTATATTTGAATTCATTACATTACCATAGAGTTGTGAAAAATGTTTTTTTAGCTTTTAACTCTGTTATTTCGGTTAAATAACCTATTACCTTTAGAAGTTTCTTGTTTGTGTCTGTGCCGGGATTAATTTAATAAATATAGTGTATTTAACCTAGGCTATATCGTATTTCAAATTAATAAAATACTGTACAGGATTTTTAATTTGAGCATATGGCTTATAAATTTTCGTCGAAAATTATTTGGTATACATGCAGTAAGTTCAAATGTAATACTGTTATTTAATGTATACGTATATAAAAGCAGTATGTGTATCGTACTGTTCAAAATACAAACTGATTTTAGAATTATTAAAATTGTGGAGAAATTAGTTTTGAAAAGTGAACTTAAATTAGTTGTACCTTCTGTAATTAAAATAAATCCCAGTATCCGAGGAGGAATATCCGTAGAATACTTAAACAGCCCTGATTTAAATTTTTTCAGAAATGTCAAAAATAGCTATTTTGAAAGTTATGAAGTTGAAAATCTGGGGGACCGATTTTTTAAGATTGTGTAAGAAGAACGATGGAGTATGGTCTAACTAGAATGAACGGAAAATTAGGAAATTACAAAAATTTAGACAAGAAAAAGTTGAAAGAGAATTAAGTGTTAATCAAAAGTTAATATGTAAGAAAAGTAAAACGGTGTAGGTGATATGGTGTAATTAACTGGTATACATGATACAAATAAGACTAACATGGTTAATAAACAACCAACTGTAAAATATAACAACGACCAAACTTAACTATTTAATCATCAGATATAAAAAATAAACATGAAAATGAGAATTATTCGATTTTATAATTGAATTTTTCTTCTACAACAGCGTTGTCATAAAATTATGTCTAGTATATCGTTGTTAAAAAATAAATATTTGAAAAAGAGAAATTGGCAAGAAGTTCTGAAGTCATTAATGAACTTTATCTTGAAAAATATTAATAAATAAAGTACTTGTAAAATTATACTGAAACAATTAATAAAGTAATTTACAAAATATAACTAAATGAATCGATAGATGAGTAATAAGTACACTTGTAAAATAGTGAGGAGAAATCCGACTTCATTGATTTAGATTCTGAGATATTTTAGTATTCTAGGAATGAGCCGAAAACAAATCGAACGTCGTTTATTCTTCTATAATGTGATAACGATAGCAAACACGTATTTTCTTGGAGTACACAATGATTTTGCTCTATGGAATATTATAATTTTTACATTTGACATCATCTTGAAATTTCTTTTAATAGATTTCTTATTAGAACAACTGCATATAAAGCGAAATCTAATTCTCATTTAATACAATGCAGGGACGAAAATGTTTACTAAACAGCAAAGAGAGAAAGACGCAATCTGTACATAAATCGTTACAATTGTTCAAAATTTGATAAAATATTTACGCCAAACCATTTGAATAAAATACAATTGATAATTATATTAAAGATACAAGAAAATAAAATTATAAAATAATTTTCAATCTTCTGCAAAAAAAAAAGCACTAGTGAATATATCATTACGCTGAAGTGAACATTTGTATTTATTTAAAATTCCACATAATACGAGCCGGTATACACAGGATTATTTAAATAGCATAGTTATAAATCATTAACCTCATTACATTAAATAGTTCCACATAATACAACCTTAAAAAATGGTTTTCGCGGATTTTTAACTTCATAAATAGTCACTTTTGATATTTCTGAAAAAATTACGAAAATTGGAGCTAATTTAGTATTCTAGAAAACTTCGTGGTAAATAATTAAAACTTTTCGATAATATACTATTTAACATAAATGAGCAGTAAAAATTGTAAAAGTATTAATATGTATTGTGATACTGACACGCACATTTAGACGATTAAAGAAATATATATAAAAGAATGTAAATTTGGGTTACTGATAAATACAAATTGGATAAACCTGTAATATGATATTAAGGTGTTGAGACTAAACCTTTTTAGTAAAAGCATATTTTTAAGTGATTCAAATAGTGTCTTTTAATGAAATGAAATTTTACGTTCAAAATATAAGAAAATTACAAATTGAAGATATTGAAACAAATATTCTGTAAACCATTCATAATGGTGCGGACTTTTTATATAATAATAATGTTTTTATCGTTTAAAATTTTAATGAATTACGTAATCGGTTACAGGTTTACCAAGTGCGAAAAACTTATTGCTGAGCAAAGATATTTTATTTCACGTAAGTTTGAATAATTAAAATTATGTTCATATATCATTCTCAAAATACGATAACGTGTATAATATATGTGTGAAACAAGTGAAGTACATGACACTGTAGATAGAAGAAAACCGTTAATATTAATTCCGGCATTTATTATAAATATTAAATTCAGATTATTCGTTACGATTTTCATTTTTATAAAATAGGCTTTGTATTGATTTAAAGCACTTTTTTAATTCCTTAGTGGTTGCAGAAATGTTTATTACATATAATGTTTGATAATCACTTTTTTCTTCACACCTAACTTCTTTTTCAGAAATTTCCAGACTATATGACAGTATAAAAAATGCATAAACAAATGTTTATGATCAATTTGTATAATATTATGACAGAATGCATTGCCTTATTTTTAATATACATTTATTACATATGAAACGTATTACATTGTATAAACTTAACACAGGTTATACACAAATACACAAGTTTACTTTGCTTTTAACGTCATTCCTCGAAAGTAAACTTAAATATGTAAAATGAATATTACTTCAAATTTAATTCATTACAAAAAAAATTGAGCTGGTAATGCCTTTATAAAAATATCATCTATTTTTTTTTTTTTTTTTATGGAATATGAGTAATCTCCTTTCAATATATTCTTCGATGAAACGAAGTTTTACATAAAAATGCTTTGACCTGTTCTATTTGTCTGTTGAATTTGCAATTTTTAATCTTCATATACAGTTGTTGTTTCAATTGTAATCCTTTTAGCATTCCTTTAACCCATATTAGCTCTTTTACAGTTTCGGTAATTGTTACATATTCTGCTTCAGTGTTAGATAATGCGGCACTGATTTGCTTATTTGTTTTTCAAGCTACTGGTACTCCAAATAATTTTATTACATATCCACAATCGCATCACCACAATTGCCATCAAAAAGTATTTTTTTAAATTTCTGCATTCTTCGCATATCCAACAATTTGTAGTACATACTTATACAACTGATTATTGAGAACAATACTTCTTGAAAATTCGTTGCATGGTCTTGTTCCCTGTGTTAGGTAGAGTAATAATAAACAAATTTCTTTTATATTTTCTGTGCTTTCTTTACAATTCTCATTTGTTAATTGTAAATTTTTTCCATTGCAGTGTTTCTGTTTTGCTCCAGAATTTTTTTGGTGCTCCTAAATCTTTTACAACGAACGAGTTTCTTAGTTCAGTGCTAACATTATCATTATCATCTCCTGTAACTAAAATATCATCGACATATACTGCTATATATATGTTGTCTGACAGATATAGACGTTTATTCGATAAAAGTTTTTTGAACCCAATATTCTTAAGAGTTTCATTAAGTTTTCGGTTTGAACAACCTTATAAAATGCATTTTTTTATTTTAATACACAGTTATTATCTAAGTCAAAATTATCTTATGGATTCATATGTATATATCTTCATTTTTCAACATTTAATTTTTAATTTTGTTGTGCTACATTAAAGAATGTGTATTGGTCCATTGCGCAAAGTAGGAGAATATGTTTCACCATGTTTATCAGTTTGAAATCATTTTGCTACTAGAGAAGCTCGGTGTGTGCCATCATATTTTATTTTTAATACTCATACTTCTCATGAAGTGGTCTTTTAACAATATCCCATACTTTATATCTCTCCATGCATTCAATTTCATTCATCATAGTTTTAATGTAATTAGGTTCAATGGTTTCTGGTTTGTGTTGATTTAATTTTGATGTCATAACATAATCTTTCAGATAACTTGTTCCTTTCAGTCTATGTTCTGTTTGTTCACTGTGCGTTACATCTTCACTAGAGTTGTCATTTTCATTACACATTTCATATTCATTATTATTATCGTCATCACTATTCAAAAAGGTAAATTCCGTATTATTTTGTATCACATGCTAGAGAAACAATTTTTTCTTTCTAAAGATGATCCACAAACGATAATCATTATGAGTATAATTCAGAAAAACACATGTTTCACATATTTCATTTAGTTTGCTATCCTTTTTTGGTTTGGAATTATACTATATACTAAACAAACAAATGTTTTAAACTATTTATATGATACATTTTACCCGTCCATCTTTCGAAATGTATTTCATTATGAATTACTTTTGACGGGATTCTATTTAGTGTAAATATTACGTAAAATAATGGATTAATCTATACTAATATATAAAACTCTAATGTCTGTCTGTGATTTGCTAATATTTTCATTGTAATCACTGCATTAGCCTATTTTTATCACATATAAACAGAAAATCAATTTTTTAACATTTTTGTCTGTCTGTTTGATCCGATTTATCTCAAAAACTATCAAAACCATAATGATCAAAATTAGCCTATATTTTCGAATTCTTTCTAAGCGTGTTGCTTCACATTGATATCACAAATAGGACAGAAATTACAGTAATTTAAAATTTTAAAAAATGGGAGACAGCGATATCTCTGTCAAATAGTTTAATATTTAACAGGCGTTCGAATGTATCTCCACTACCAATACTTGCCTTTCAAACCACGTTTTGTTGTGTTAGGGGCGTCGACGAAATAACGGATAAATATATATGTATATATACACGTACTATACTAATATATGAAACTGTTAAAAGAGACAGCGATATTTGATTAAAAAAATAATTACACAGGCGAAGGCGTTGGTAACTTCTAGTTTTTATCTAAAATCGTACGACTCATACGTTCTGTTAAGCCTTTTTGTTGTGGCGTATATGGTGCCGGAGATTAAAGTACAGTTTCATTTTTGGACGTCAAATTAATTACATTTTTATTGATCGACTCACTTAAGCCATTATCACAAGTAAAAATTTTTATTTTATGCTCGAATAAATTTTGTACTTCATTAAAATATTCTTCAATTAATTTAAATGAATTAACTATTGAGTTTAAAGGTTATTTTGTCAATTAGGTTTATAAAATATTCATATTCACATTCCTTTTTTATTTCGCAAAAATCGGAGTGAATATTCTCGAGTGGATTAGTTGTTAATTTTACCTTCCCGTTATTAAAGATAGGTTTTGGAAATTTTGTTTTGATGCATACTTCACATATTTCGTCTTCATTAAAGTTTCTATTAATTAAATTTCTTTCATGTAACTGTTTTAAAATGTTACTTCCTGGATGGTTTAGCCTATTATGATAGGATATTTGGCTAATTTAGCTTTATTACTTTCTAAATACTCGTATCAAAGTTAAATACTTTATAGAAGCCGTTTCTTCAGATTACTTTATTATTTTTTTTAAACTCGCGTTAAATTTGTTTTTATTAATTTATGACACAGAAATCACATTTTCGCGTAATTCAGGTACATACCGTACGTTTAGAAATGTTAAATACTCATTAAAAATAACATGACAATATGCATAAACTAATCACGAAGAACTTTCTTGCGCTACATCGACTTGTGCAGGATTTTCAAATTCTTCGTAATTATTTTTATTATTAACATAATGTTGAGTCGCACCGGAATCAATTAAAAACTGTAATGCCCGTTTTCCGTTCATATTTATCGTTTAAAACTTTGACATAGCTGCGGGTTTATGTTTATATTTTATCTGTTTTGGTTTTCTACAAAATTTGGCATGGCTTTTAATTTTATAATTTTCACATATATTTTCTTTAAAATAGCATATAGCATATTTATGTCCTAAAACGGCCATAATAGGGCAGATAGCTTCATACAGGATGTTCTTATTTACTGACTTATTTTTAGTACTTACTATTATTTTTGCGTCTTAATTTGTTCATAACTAATATACTTTTCGTTTTCAGTAACTAATTATTATTTTAAATTCACCTCGGAACTCTAATGCGGCAAATAAGTTCATATAGATAAATTCTTATTGCAAATTTAATTCCAAGGTTAAACAATTTTTTTAAAGGTTCATCATAACGTTGGAAAATTGTTCTACACTTTCAAATTTATCTATTTTAAAATTTGGAACTTTTTATTTTTACGATATTTCTTGTTTTCCACATTATCAATGAAATGTACTTTTAATTTTTGCCATATTTCACATGCGAATTCACGTTTTGAACTCATTTGCAAAACATTATCGTCTACTGTACACATATTATAGGATTTTCTTACCTAAGGTTCCCGTTTATCATCTGATGTAGTAATACCTCTTGTTCACCCTTTTGCATTGATATATGACTATACTCATAATTGTTATTGGTTTCCATTCAGGTTTAATTTCGGAATGTATAGCCGTTCAGTATTCATTAATTTTAATTAATAGATCCGTGCTCTATTACACATTTGAACACGATATTAAGCAGTCACTATTTCTTAACCACGAACTCTGGTACTGTATTATATTATGACAGGATGTACTACCTTATTTTTAATATATATCTGTTACATAAGAAACATATTACAACACATAAACATAGCACGGGTTATACACAGAAACACAAGTTTATTTTGCTTTATCACAGTATCCATACCTACAATCAACAATATATATATATGTGTATTGTGTGTTGTATGTATGTATGTATACATAAAAAAGAATTTAAATATAGCAATTAATTGCTCTAAAAATTTGGAATAATAATTATTCATTGTGTAATTTGAGAAATCTTAAATAACCAATATGTCCATAAAAATATTCAATACTATGTACTTAATTTTTGTAGATACTTTTTTGTGCTGCAATTATCGCGAAATAATCTTAAAAACATATGTGAAATTTTTATATTTTTACTTTATTATTTTTAGAATTGCAGTAAACCTATTGCGTCTTTAATTTTGCAAAGAACATATGCAGAAAAGATAGTTTATGAACGGAACAAACCTCATGTTAATATTGGTACGATTGGCCATGTTGATCATGGTAAAACTACCTTAACTTCAGCAATAACAAAAGGTAATACTTTAAACGTTGATATGCGAAAGAAAATTGTATTTACTATTATCATTGCACATATGTAAAATACTTATTTTAAATTAAATTGACTAATATAAATTTTATATTTATATATATATATATATATATATATATATCCTGAAAGACCTGAGATTTCTGAAGAAATTTCTAAAACTCGGCCGAAAAGTCTTCGAAAATTTTATAAATATGTATTGTTGCAAATGTCGGCCATCTGAACAATATTGTGTTCCACAAATTATTGTAAACTAATCTCTCGTTTTCCTATTTTTAATTAAAATTTTTGAATAAAATTAAAAAATAACAAAACCGCCTGTCTTCTCTGGGTCACCTTTTATATATATATTACTGTCGCAGTCACCAATTATGTTAACCAAATCGTTATCATGAAATTTACAATCATAATAAAATTTTGCTTAAATTTTATGAACTAATGAGTGAATATCTGGAAGGTTTAATTGTCTCTGCATCTGTTGAATTTTTTGTACCTTGGAGCATTCAATATAATTCTGCAACACAAGTTTTGTACCACTTGTAGCCTTCTGTAAGTACTGTCGGAGATTGAAATTTAAACTGGACAAGCATTTGTTAAGTATAAATCAACTTTTTGTTGGCAATATCAAGTTATAACTCCTTATGAAATGTGTGATAAAGCGTCCGGTTGATTTTGTATGCACTATCTACAGCCCGGTTTATGTGGCTGACAAAGGTTAGTCGAGTAAGCGCTAAGTATTTTAATTCTTTGGACCAAGGAACATATACGCCATAAAGAAAAACATTAGATACTGATTTTGGAAATTTCTTTATAAATAGTATAGCTTCAGTCTTATGTATGATGAATTGCTGATTCCAGGGTTTGTAATATTTGTAAAAGATCGCAAAAGCCTTCTGTAAACGATTACAAATGGTTTCTGGTCTGTAATACTCACAGAGCAGTGCTATGTCATCGGAGTATAAAGCTATATGAACCAAAGGTACACGAGGTAAATAATTTAACAATATTGAGAATAGGTACGGTCCAAGAATACTGTTTTGAGGAATGTCAGCGTAATAGGTTTTAACAGAAGACTTAGTAGAGAGTTGGGTAACAGAAGGAACTAATTACTGAAGTGCGATTTAATTAGTTTAACCAGTGGTAATTTAAATTGAATCATTTTAAATAGAATTTTATTATGCCAGGCTATATCAAATGCCTTTTCAATGTTGTAAGGTTTTTAAGGTTAAAATATTAGTAAAGTGGTTAGGAATTTTCACACTCAAGTACACGTGACCGGATCTAAAACCAAATTGCTCATTGATGATAGTGTTATAGTGTTTGAATGATTTAGTAATCGTGCTAGTATGATATTTTCAATCAATTTACTTAATGTGTTTAATAAACTGATGAGATGAATATTTTTAATGCTGGTAGGATCTTTTCCGGATTTTGGATGTACATGAAATTAATACAGTAAGATAACACGATGAACTATTCTGATAAATATATTATTGCTTTATCTGGTAAATGTTTGACCAGTGTACTGAATATCTTATCAACACCGCAGAATGATTTATTCTTAAGTGCGCCGATACATTTTTGAAGTTCATTAGGTGTGGTAAGCGCAAGTATACAAGAAGTTGATGTTTTAACATTGAGTAACTGGATTTTTACACGACGAGTAACTTTATAGTAATGAGTGTGTGCGAGGATATGGTTTCAATTGATTCAGTAATATTACATAAATGTGACGCAATAAGCTCTGACTTATCAAATAATCTATATATCAGCTCATTAGTAGTGGGATCAGCCAGTGATGGAAGACATAGAATACTTAGTTACATAAGTTGTTCGCTTTTTTTCCACACACTATTATTTGTCGAAGAGTCAGTAAGAAATTATTGAAATTATAATTTTTCCAGTTATTTAATAAGTAGTTAGAAAATAGCGACGAGAATGAATATATACTTTTACCGAGTTAAATGAGGCATAAATTTGTATTTAGTCAATTTATGTCTAAAAATTCCTGAGGAAAGAATTTTGGTTATGTAACATGGAACTTGATGTTTGAGCAGGTTATTCTGGTTCTTTTTTTAAAATACTTTTGTTATTGCATTCTTGTTATTTAATAATTTTATGTCATATTACTATTTAGAATTGTTATTTAATACTACCGTTAGTGAGATTTTATAACTTACTTTTGTTGTATGGTGCAGGTTTTTTCCGTCATTTTCCCCGCGGTGAATAAATAATTTAATATTTATTTTATAATTATGCAATTTTATTTATATATATATATATATATATATATATATATATATATATATATATATATAATAAACATTTCTTGTTTGTATTTATTACATTTTGTTGATATTCATTTTTATTTAACAATGCCTAGAATCTGTTGTTAAAATAAACATGAACTCGTTACTGTCACATCTAGGAAATTACCGGCCAATCAGTTAGATCATGTGGATGCATACTCGACTAATGATACAAATTATTTGCCTAAGATATAAACAGCTGATTTTTTTTTTAAATGATCGTTTAATTCGTTCCTTAATTTTATATTCAGAAGATTGCTGTCCTAATTTTTCTTTTTGTGTCCGAATCGACGTCACAATTTGGTTAGAAGCTGTTATTTGCTTTTACACGCTTATTTTGTTTTCTTCGTATTTATAAATTTCATCTATTATCTTTTAAATATATCTTCATTAATTAGCCAAAATCGAAAACCAAAATATTTCCTAAGTCGAGTATATAATTTCTCGACTTGATAACATATTACTAAATTACACATGTATCATTATTATCATTTTGTTGCATCTGCATATATGTAAGTTACACATCGAGGGCAGTTGAATATATATATTTTCCCGTATCTAGGTGGATTTATTACGACACTGATTTTGCTGAATTTAGTGTTCGATATTAAACATCGTTCTTTTGAGGCGTTCAACTTTACACGAAACTCGGAAAATTAATAAACAAATTAAAAAAAATAAACATTTATGTATTATGGTAATTTCTTTTTGCTACTTTCAGTTATGTCAAAAAAGAAACTAGCAAAGGTAAAAACGTATGAGGAAATTGATAATGCTCCTCAAGAACAGGCACGTGGCATAACGATAAATGCCGCTCATGTCGAATATTCTACTGTAAACAGGCATTACGGACACACAGATTGTCCGGGCCACGCTGACTATATTAAGGTATGCGACATTATTTTTTCTTACTATGTTTATTTAAAACAGCAAGTTTAAATTTAAAAATAACGATTATAGATATTTAATGATCTCTTTTATGAACTGAGATTTATTTTAGTATAAGTGGAAAATGTTCTGAAATGAAAACAATCTTTTAATTAATTTCATTCAATTAACCTTTTATAATAATATTTCTATGTGACCTTGGTATATTGATAAATTATCCATATTACGAGTAGGATCCATTTGATACTTGATTTTTTAAAATGAAATTGTGTACAATAAAATAATCCCGCTTCATTCTCCGAGTTTAATTACGATATTCTACATTTGGGGTCAATATGACGAAAGAATTTTTCAAACTGACTTATCAGTTCATCTAAAAACACCATGTCAGATAGAATGTGCAGCAAGAAAATTTACAGAGCAACTCCTATTTCTAACTTAACGCCCACATCTGAAACTGGGTACAACTTGTGGAAAGCAACAACAAAAAATAATAGACCAGTAAGACGTAGTCAACCGCTGAAACATGATGATGGTCAGAAAAGGATAGCAACATACCTAGCTGATGTATTTAATGTTTGTAACACTACAATCAAACTATGCAAATCCCAGCCTAGACAGGATGTAACGAAAATTAAAATGTTCTCTCCTCAAGAAGTGTATAAGCACATAAAATTACTGAACAGTAGCAGCAAATTCCCAGATTTTAACCTGATAGCACCAAGAATGTTGAAACGGTTACCTAAGAGGTCAGTAACTCTACTAACATATATATATATATACAACGCTATTGTCAGAACAGCACATTTCCCAATTCAATTGTGGTTCTCCAAAATAATTATGATATTGAAGCCTGAAAAGAATGACACTAAGCCTACATCTTATAGACCCGTCTCGCTACTCTCAACCCTTGGTAAACTACTAGATAAATGAATACTAAATCGACGAAATAAAATTGCTGAGGAAAAAAAGTAATTCCACAACATCAATTTGGCCTCAGAAGCTCACACTCTACTGAACAGCAAATACAGATAGTTGTGGAAACAATTAAGAAGGAATTGAGAGGAAAAAATACGACGAAGTAACGTTTATCGATATCTCTAAAGCATTTGACTAAATATGGTTTGAAGGTCTGTTATATAAAATTAAAAAGATTTTATCTGAAAAGTATTATCAATTATTGCAATCCTATCTAACAGATAGGCTATTTCAAGTTAAATATGATCATGATTACTCGTGCTCCCCATCCATGAGTCTCCTTTCAAACATTTGTTGATAGCCTACTACTAGGTACAAATTAAATAAAAAAAGAACCTAGGACGCTGAGTACTTCATTTTGATTTTTCTATCGTTGTCTTTACTATAGACGTCAATATCTACTAGTTTTCTTTTGAAATATTTTTCTATCTAGTGCTTTCAAAACAATTCTTTTTATTAGATCTTGATGAAATATTTCCCTTTGTTAAGTATTTAAAGACGAAATGGAAACAATATTTTATTGCGTCTTGTAATTATTTTCTACTGTTACTGATGCTTATGTGGTATGAATCGACATTTAACAAAAGTAGACTCACTTTTTAGAAAATTAATTTATAAAAAAATATTTCGGTGTAAAAATATATTCAAATTTAAAAACGGTATATTACTTTAATTATGAATCGTATCAATGCTTGTTAACTACATATGATAATGTTTAATTTGGGTTTATAATAATAATAATAATAATATCGTTTACACTTACAAATATTTGCCAATTGTTTTTTTTTTTCACTGTTTCTCGGTGGTAGGTTACTTTTATTACTATATTTTTCAGTTCATTTTAACGCGATATTTTAAAATATTTTTAAAAAGATATATTTGTAGTTGATCAGTTTTAATTAATTTTGTTTAGTTTTTAAAATTTTAAAAATAAATTGGAAATAAAATTGTCCAGAGAGAATATATATTTATAATATATTTATCCAAACAACGTTTTTGATAATAATTTATAAATAATCCCTTCAAATATCTAGACATTATTGTTTATCAAAAATATTCGAAAAATACTAATTTCTTGTTATGAAATATTTTTTTGTTACATTTTCGTACAGAACATGATAACTGGTACATCGCAAATGGACGGCGCTATATTAGTAGTCGCTGCTACTGACGGATGTATGCCTCAAACGAGAGAACATTTGCTATTAGCTAAACAAATTGGATTAAAGGATCTGGTCGTATTCATTAATAAAGTAAATATTTTTATTGCACATATATTATTCTTCGTTGCGTAATTAAGTTAAAATATGAATTTCTCAATATTTACTGTCGTTAAGATATGTAACGTTATTGTAGTTAAATACACTTTTAAACTTTCACCGTTGATATCCGCGTGTTTACGATTTTTTCGGTGTAAACCATTTTTTTTATTACGTGACGTTTTGAAAATATTCTTTTTTACATCATTAATTCCTGCAAACAACGGTGATTACATAAATAGAAAAATTAGTGTTAGTCTACTTCAGTGAGACACTAGACTATGAGGAAAGGAAATGAGTAACTTGAGAATGGACTGTGTGTAGGAATAGTGTAGGAATAATCAAATACAATAATCAGAAAGAAGGCAACATGTTATCTTTTGAATAAGGAGGAAATCCAAATTTATTAAGTGATCGGGATTGCGTCTTGACACCACTTCCTTTGCAGACGCATTGGAGGGATTGTCTAGAAGACTGATTGCATTCTGCGAACATCAGGATTGTTGCTGATTTTGAACTTATCGAATAATCTCTTATACTGCACGACGTACGTATCGGTGAAATACGGAATCTTGAGAGATCATTACGCAGTGTTAAATTAGAAACATAATGTGAAGCAGACGTAATAGTACGGAGTATCTTGGACTGTTGTTGCTCTATTCTTCGAAAATTACTTTTGCATGTACAATCGTACGACAGCGCCAAATGGGAGCGCGTAACGATTTCGCACGAGTAATGATGGCTGGTGTGCCACGTATAGTTAAGCTTCTTGTACATGTACATGTCGAGATAACGTACTGATTTTTTTAGGAATTTCTGTATTCTCAATAGTTTTCATTTTTAAACTGGCGATTGTTACGAATGTGTAGGTATATTTATACACAATAACACTTAGAAGAATGCAATCAAGACTTAATGTTGTCCAAATTTTATGATAAACAAGTGCCTTCCTGTGTGCACATCCGTTTATCGATATGTTATTGTCGTCATTATTCTTCGGGAGATTGGAGTTGTTTACTAAACTAGCAGTTGTTATTATTTTAACTTACTCGTGTGTCCTGGGAATCATGAAATAAAATTTGATGATTTTGAAATTTTGTCCAAAATGAATAAATAAAGTTCCGGAATTGTTCGAGAAGTAATCGAAATTTATAAACATCCATATTTCGACAAAGAATAAATTTTGGCTATCGATCATTGCCTCAAGAGGAAAAAAAAGTTAAAATAATAACTGCTAATTTCTCCACAGAATAATGATGACAATAACATCCATAAACGGATGTGCACACTGTAGGGCACATTGAAAAATCTGGTCAACATTCGATGTAGATTATGTTCTTCTACGCGTAATTGTATAAATAAACCGCTCCTAGTTTTAAAATGGAAAGTAATTATTTTCGAAACGTCACGCAAAAAAAAAAATTGACATGTTTTACACCCAAAAAAAATGGTGAACATGTTATAATTTTTTACGTATATAGTGTAAATTTATTTGAACCTTTTTAGAAAGACATCATACTTCTGTTATATTCTCCCACTCGTTTTATTAAACATAAAAATAAATATATTCTCTACGCATAGATTATAATATTCGTTAAATATGTTATCTTTTAGGTCGATGCAGCTGATGAAGAAATGATAGAATTAGTAGAAATGGAAGTTAAAGAATTATTAAGCGAAATGGGTTTTGATGGCAATAATACGCCCTGTATTAAAGGTTCCGCGTTATGCGCGATGGAGGACAGAGAACCTGAAATAGGTAATTTTTCAATTAAAATTACCGCGTATAATCATTAATTTGTTGCCCAGTTTCTTTTATCTTCTTATTCTTCTGCTCATATAGTATTTTCGTTTATGCGGATTAAAGAGAATATCGTTTTTTTTTTTTTTTTATTAATCTTAATGATCAATAACACTTATTTTTTTTATACATGCACGCCGTGTTTAAAGTTTAAAAAAAAAATTAGTCTTATAATAAAGACGATAAAGACAAAGATAAAAAAAAAAAATATGATTGTAGTTGAAAAAACAAATATTATTCTAAAACGATTGTATTAATTAGTTGTAATAGTTGTATCTGGTATCGACGGTTAGAAACTCTTTTTAATAATCCCGTTTACATCGGTATAACATTTTTATGTTTATTTACATATGTTTCATAAATGAAACGTTAGAAGCGTAGTAATTTTCTTGATATATTAAGATAATGTTATATTTAAAAAAATAAATCTTTTATACAGTTACGCTTTTTTCATGTTAACGATTAAATACAAATAACAATGCGGAATTACATTCATACTACGAGTGATCTTAATCACACACACATAAACATCTCCACTTAACCTAGAGACGAGCTGCATTTAAGTAGAATTTGTTTTTGAATATTCAATGAAATTTATATGAAAATTGAGATTCTGATGTTTTAGATGCGGTTTAATATTATATTTTTATTTATTCTTAATCTTAAGGTGGCGCGTGAAAAATTTTATTTATTGTTAATATAAAATTACTAGTCGTTAACGTTATATTCATTTTTATTTTTGTTCGTCTTTAGTTACTTATTTTTTTTTTAATATTTTTATATTCATTATTGTAATATTATTTGTAGGCGAAAAGAGGGTTGAACAATTATTAGAAACGGTCGATGAACATATTCCAGTACCTGTAAGAGATTTGGATAAACCTTTTATGTTAGTCGTTGAACACGTTTATTCTATCGTTGGTGAGTACGAGTAATCATTAGTATTTAAATATATTTATCTACCGTATCGAATTTATCATATCGTAATTATTATTTGTAATAAATAAATATAAATGTTTTTTTTTTTTTAGTAGTCGACGATTGTATAGCTACCTCGTGTCGCATATTAAAAATATATATATATATACATACATATGTATATCATAAAGCTAATCGATATTTAATACGATTGTCGAAGATATGCAATAAATTCTTTGTTAATTTTTATAACTATCGTTTTTCATAATAATTGAACGCTCATTGAAACTGTATTCTCGCTTTTATTACAAGATTTATTATTTGAACATTTATCAGACTCCGTGAGATGTAGTAAAATCTTAGTCTTTTAATCAACTTTATCAATAATAATTCCTTGTTTATTCCGCGCGTTCCTAATTCAGGACAAAATAATTACAAACTATTACGGAATGATGTATAATCGTAATTAAGGTCATACGTGTTATTTACTGAGTAAGATCAACTTTCTTATTTGCGATCTTTATTTGGTTCACTGTTGACAACAGCATTATCAAGTATAAGATGTACTACTACTTTCTCTGTAGAGGGTCGTTAATTGAACTGCAATGAAATTAAGACATCTGTAATGCTAGACTAATTTTAAATGTTGATTTTGGCATTTAGTAATACATGTTTTTGCGTTTATCACGTATTTCATAATTAATCCTTACGAACCGCATACAGTTCAAACTGTTTATAACGATAACGTATATTTCATTAATTTAATATTTACTATCGTATTAAGTAATACAAATACACGTGACTATAACATTAAGTTAAAGTAATCTCTCTCTCTCTCTCTCTCTCTTTATATATATATATATATTATATATATATATATATATATATATATATATAATATATATATAAATTACAAAGATCGAGAAAAAGATATGAAAATAAAATACATAAAAAACTACATGCATTCACAAGTCAACATATTATTTACACCCCATTCACATAACCCTACTTCAAATAAACGCACATTTCTCAACAGATTAATAAGTACAATATAAGTTATTACTTACATACTGGATGTACATCGACGAAGGAACACGCATGCCAAACACCCACCGCATAATACAAATCTAGAACGATAAAAGCAATAGCAAAACTCGTGTTCTCATCGAAAATAATCCCGAACAAAAGAAATTTTGAACTGATATAGCACATTAACAACGGTATGATACTGGTTGTTTCGAGTAATGAAAATCCTTTTATATTTTTTGACGATAATATTTGGAGTACTAAGCGGATGCGGATTTAAAAACTCGAATTTCTTTTCCTGCGAATTTTTAATATCACCTAAATTAATATTAGAATTTGAATTGTGAAAATTAAAAATAAACATCAACTAGTTAAAAATACCGATCCGCGATTTTTTTAAAAAGTAGTATTAAGATGAATATAGAAGGTTAGATTTATTATTTTTTTTTATCGTAATTGAAACTTACCTCGCGTGTACTTCGTTTAAAAATAATAAATATAAAAATCTAAAAGCTAATAATCGCTATCCGATACTTCATGTGTTCATCGAATATGTCATTTTCGAAGATATAATTCGATACAACATTTTTTAACTATCGTTATAAAATCTCCATTTATATTTATTTTTTAACGCGGTTGTCATAGAATACTTGTTTATTGACATTCTTCAGAAGAGAGAAAAAAAAACCGAAGTCAATTCATTTAGCCTACGTATAATACAAAATCTGTATTGAAAACAACGTAGATTAATTATATTTCAATTTATACCTCGATGATGTATTTGTTGAAGTTCTAGGAAATGTTCAACTTGGGTAACGTAGGTATCAGACTAATCAGCAATATCTATTACGTAGATGATACTATTTTTCTTCCTACGAGACCATTAAACCACGACGCAGCGTTAAGATAAATGCCCGGAAACCATTTTATTATTATTATTATTATTTATTTCTTTTAGACAGACAATGAATAAATAGAAGAGGGCTGAATATAGATGTTATTTATCGGAGAAACTTAATCTAGAGGTTCAAGATGCTCTATAGCATCCGTTTCAAAGCAGCGGGAAAATTATTTATTAAATGTAATTCCAACGGACTCTGTAGAGCGGAAGTAGCGGCATTGGCAATAATATCAGTAAATGTTTTTACCATTGAAACATGTGAAATGTGACTTTTTCATAAAAATACAAACCCAGCAAATGTGAAGTTTCTTGTGAAGTATCTTCAAGACGGTTATACAATGAAAAGTGAACACGAAGAATATTTTGTCGAAGACGAAATAGAAACAGAAATGAATGAAAAATTGTTCGTCAATGGAGACTGGTCCAGAGAATTAACGTGCGCCGTAATCGAGAAAAAAAATATTTTTTAATAAAAGTTTTTTCAAAACGAATTATTTCGTTTTTATTGTTTTATCTAACAGGGCGAGGAACTGTCGTCACCGGTAAAGTGGATCGAGGAACGGTAAAAAAAGGAGATCACGTTGAAGTAATTGGTTTTAATAAATCTATGAAAACGGTCGTTACAGGTAATACGAGTACGATCGATTTTAATGCGTACATTATTTCCTATTTAATAAGAGAAATTATTTATGTTAATAATTAAGAATCGATCGGTCGGTTTTTTTCAATATATTCACAGTCTACACACTTTTATTACACAAGTATATGTTTTACCAATGCACACATTCGCGAATGAAGTCAACCATACGATAATAGAGAGATGTAAAATAAATATATACGTACGCAACAACGGCGTTTATATGCAATATATGCTGGTATGTTAACACATTTGAAAATATCGTTACCGTAATGTAACTGTACTCTAGTACTCGAAATAATAATAACGAACTAAATCCCACTAACGGCAAAGGATGACACAGAGAAGACGGACGGTTTTTAACACTGCTACAACGCAAACCGCGCGTTACACGTTTAGTGCACTCACGAGAGGTTGGTTTTTGTCTAGAGTTTATCATATGATCCTATAACGAGAAGGAGCGCGCGTTTTGCTTGGAACGATTACGAAAGTGCAAAAAGAGTTTCGAAAAGAATTCAAAACCTGTACTATCTCGCAATTCAACTTTAAGGTGCGTTGAAAACTTTCGACAGATAGCTTTTGAAACGGATAAAAAACGTCGAAAAGAAAAACCAGTTCGTACCCCCACAAACAACGATGGAGTCCCGGACGCTCTGCTGGTCGTCATGGTGCTTCTTTAAATCTGTCGAGAGAATCTGTTCGCCATATATTGCTGGAAAATTTCATCCTTATAAACTGGTAATAACTCAGAAAAACAAAAACTTTTTCCTGAAACGATGCTGAAAAGAATCGATTTAAACAATCTTTTGATTGATAGGCGACGAATTCAATCGACTACGGTTTTTTTTTTTTTGTTTTTTAACGTCCGTCTTCTCTGGGTCACCCTATTTAATAAATTTTGTTGCGTAATTGAAAAAAAAAATTATTTATAGGCTTGGAAACGTTTAATAAAACATTACCCGAAGCAATAGCCGGCGATCAAGTTGGTTGTTTACTAAAAGGCGTTAAAAAGGACGAAGTTCGACGTGGTATCGTTGTTTGTAAGCCGGGTACGATGAAACAGGTTGATCAAGTTATGGCGCAAGTATATATACTGTTAAAGGAAGAAGGCGGAGATGATCAGCCAATTGTTCCGTATCAAAATTTACATATATACTCCAGGGTGTCCGATATGACCGCTAATATACGTTTACCCGATAGAGAAATGTTACTGCCCGGTGAAGATGGAACGTAAGGAAAGCCTAATTGTTATTTGAGTAACTCGTAAGCGAAAATTTCACTCGTAAATTCTTACGGCAAAAATTAATTACGAATAATATTAAAACATATCGTCGAAACAGTAATTTTTTTTATATATAAATCGCGTTTTGTACTTGTCGAATATTAAACGGTGTTTAATAGTAGTAAAAATTCCGATTTCCACAACTTGGAAACGTAAAAATAAATCACGATCCTGCGCTCGCGTTAGACTCCTATTCGGGATATGGTCCGTTGTTTGGTAAGCTGCTAGTTATTTCTTTCATCTTAGGTCTTCAACCGGTTCAATTTAATCCATTGTTTCCTTTTTAAATCGAATCCTGGGCGGGTCTGTTGTTAGGACTGGAGATCAATTTATGGTTTTCTAGTCCACAATTTGGACCACTAAACAGGCTAGTTTCCTCGATTTATATGTAGATCAGCTGCTGTTAGGATACTTTGATCGTTCATTTTTTTTTTTTTTGTGGCTTCTTCCCTTCTTATACACCGTGGAAGAATATTATACAATATTGCGAGCCATTACGTTGGGGTTGGATTTTAGTGTTCCTGAGATTATTCTCATAGTTATATTTAGTCCTACCTTCTTTACCTGTGCGCTATTTATTGCAAGTGAGCATAATAAGTACATTGGCGTAGAATGTTTCCAGTCGTTAAAAATTATCTAGGCGGTATTATACACAAAATATTATTTTATATTTTCACGTTCTCCGGAGATCTTCGTTAACTGCTAAAATATGGATAATTTTCTATAGATAAACTGAACGAGTTAATATTTTTTCTGTTGTAGTTAGTCCAGCATAGAATTACGAATTTCGATATATGAGGTAGTTAAAATATCACTAATAAGTTAAACACAGTTAACTATATTTTGATAAACATTCGAAAACGAAAAGTAATATAACGCTATGCATGACCTCGATAATTTTTAATGCGTTATACATAAATTTTTTTAGAAACATTCCGATTCGACCAAATGCACGACTTTATTAACGTTAAAAATTCTCCTATCATATATAGAATTCGTTAAAAATCATTGTTTTCTTTCTTTTTTTTTTAATGTGTTATTTTTATATGAATTAATAAAACAAAATAAAAAAAATAAACGCTATAAAAAATTTTATTAACACAAGACTTTTCGACAATTACGTCATTATCAAGCATTTATAAATTTTGACAGTTAATTTATATGTAACGTTTATTGCATATGCTTAATCATGACGTAATTGTAGAAAAGTTTTGCGTTAATAAAAAATTTTCATAGTGATTAAATTTGTTTTATTAAATTATTGTTGGATGGTTTTTATTTATTTTTATTTTATTTACTATTGCGCTATTGTTTATGTATTAACTTTATATTGCTGATTGTGTTGTTTACCACATTCACTATATTTTTGGAATACTGTTTTATCACGTTTATCATTTTTTTTTTTTTTTTTGTAAATTATTTTTTACGTTTTTTATAAATTTGTATACATGATAATGGTTTAACAGCTGAAAAGCTTTGTGTCCATTCTTGAAGCCAAAAATAATGATTTTAACTCCTTTTTTGTTGTTTATTTTATTTTTTTTTTATTATTTTTTAAATCAACACAATCCATACTTTTCTAATTAAAAATGATCGATGTTTTTATTATTGTAAACATAGGACATTATGTACCATTTATTACGCGGAACTACTTTTAATAATTCCCTTTTTTTTTTTCAATCATTAAATTACAGTGTGCTATTGAAATTGTTGAAACCAATGGCCTACGAAGTCGGTCAGCGATTTACTTTTCGATCACCGACATGTACGACGGGGACTGGTGTTATAACGGAATTATTACCGTTGATGACGCCTGAAGAAAGAGCTATGTTGTCAGAGGGTAGAAAGTCGATAATGAAATATGAAGAAAAAATGAAGAAAGCCGCCGAAAAAGCAGCTGCCGCCGAAAAAGCAGCTGCCGCTACTAAATCATAGGTTAGTGGATTTTCTTAAATGTATTATTCATATTATTTTTGGTTTTGGTTTTTATTGTAATCTTTTGTATTATTTTTTTATAAAAACATTTTCCTTTTAATGTCGCACCATGTTAGCAATGTTAGCAGTTTTATTTAATTTTTTTTACCCTAAATTAGTTATAACGATTACCAAAACTTTTTTTTACGAAATAAAACTTATTGACTAAAATCGATTTGATACGCATTTTTTCGAAGTTTGCAATTTTTGGTACACATATTACATTTGCATAAAAAAAAAAAAAAAAAAAATACTATTGACGAAAGAAAATTTCATCGAAACTGAAATGTTTTCTGAAATATTTAATTTTTGAATTTCCCAATTTTCTAAATCCACAAAATCAAAACAAAAATCCCGTTATTTATCGAATATTCCGCATTGTGCTAATGATGAATATTTGATTTCGCAAATTACGTATGTAGTACACCTATAATGAATACAAGAATGAATCCCTACTAACCGCGTTCGCGTATTAATTTTCGTTTTAATTCGCCGTTAGTGTCAACTTTCCTTCTGTATTACTTAAAACTTATCCGCGTTTGAATATACATAAGCAAATACTGCGTTTGAATTATACATAAGCAAATACTTATACGATTCTTTAGTCAAATTTCGGCTCTATGTACTTGATATTACTGTAAGAAAGATATTGACATTGTTCGTGAACAGCTAATTTGAGTTATAGTGTACACATATATTTTTGTTCATACGTAGTATTACGTAAGCTCTTTCCAGTGTAGCGAGTGTGTGTGTGTATGTGTGCATGCGTGAACAATTTTAACAATTCCAACGTGTATTGTGAGTGATTGTGTGTTTATGTTACATGCAGTTGTATAAATGTGCCGTTTTTTTAATTTATTTTAATAATTTTCATTATTTTTTTCGAAAATTTTTGTGCGGTTTAATTAAGTTGTATACTTTTATTTAATTATGTACTTCCCGGTATTCGCATTTTAATCGGCATAAGCTGTTATGTGTACCGTATAATAAATAAATTTAAAATAACTACATTATACTTATTAAAATTACTGCGCATAATTAAAGTACGATTTTTAAAAAAATAAATTATACTTATTTTAAACATTTAAAATAAGCAAACGTTAAATATTCTCCGATTGGTATAAAATGTTACCGATAGTATCAATGATGAACTGAATATTTTTTATTTTTAAATTTAAATGCAAACAAATTTTATAACGAATAAGATTGAAAATTCTTATAATTAATTGCAAACATTTTAAAATAATCGAAGTATCGACGTTTTTAGTCATTAACTTTTTTTTTTAAAAAAAAAAAAAAATCAATTCGACGAAAAAAAATTTTCATCGTTACGGTTTTATGCAAATGCGATTTGTGTTTCAAAAATCACGGTTTTTGGAGACATCTACATAAACCTAATTTTATTATTATTGTATTTTGTACGACTAATTACAAATTAGTTAATTAAAAATCGAGTCAATCTCTAATATTTCTTTAATATTAGAAATGATGATCGTTTGTCATCGGATCATTCTCTAATAATGGGTCGGTGTTAGTGAACATATAATCAAGAAATCATGAAAATCAAAACTGCACATTAAGTATACCGATTGGCGAGAATTTCCTAAAAAGTGAGAAAATAAGATAAATTTAAAAATGCCACTAAAAACGAAATAAAAAAATAGAACTAGCTGTAAAATACTTCCATTCAAATAGTACAACAATCAGTCTGAAATGGCGTTATTTGTATGCGCATAGTTTTAACTATTTCTTATTTTCTTATATGTTGTTATTATTAGTTGTAATAGGAATTAAATTCTTATTTTATTCCAGGTATGTACGTCATCATAGTGACTTGGATACAGCAATTTTTAACTTTTATACATTTTATTTACCGTATATTTTCAATAGGAATTGCTTGTATTATCTGCGTATAAAAAAGATACATTTATAAAGTTAAATTTTTAGCCGAAAAAGCATTGTCGACGGTATACAAAACCAATTTTTTTTTGGTATACACGTAAGTCTTATAGTCCAATTTTGGGCAAATAAAATTGTGTAACTAATTAAGTACAATATTATATATTCATTCGTTAATTTTATTTCTTGTATGGAATAGTTTTTTTTTAGTAAGTTATAGTTGGTTAAAAGAGTAAAATTAAATCCTATTAAATAATTTTTCGATTACCAGAGTAGTTAATGCAATAGTGTGTATTTTTCTGAAGAAGATAAATTTGAATAAAATCGCGGGAAAATCAGTTTTTGTTTTGTTTAAAAAGGTCTTTTTAAAATTTTTTTCAAAGTGGCATATAACATATTGCACTTAAAATTTGCTTTGCCCTTTTTCTTAAAAAATTAATGTACATGACTTTATTACGTTTAATAACACATTTTATAATTTTTTCATTTCCAGTTACATTTAATAAATTATATTTATTTTTCGCATTAATACAAAATGTTTTTCTCTTAATGATGTTGAAATTATAAAACAAGTTTTCATGTTTGGCCATTAAAATTTCTAAAAGAGATATATGTACTATTATTTTTAAACTTCCCCTTATCGGTGTGTCATTTTTTCCCACCTGTAAACATTAAAAAATGCCTAGCGTGTCAAGTACTTAAGTGAATTCTAATATTTTAAATAACTTCGAATTAGCTGAAAATATTCTGTCAGCAAACAAAATTATTTATACACCCTCCGAATCCGTACCTTCGCTTATGTATTTTCCTATGTTAAATTTATCGTCTGTATGCCTTTGGGCAGTTCAATATTACAAATAAAAAATAAAATAATAAAAAAAATACACCCTATTAACGTGGCGATTTAATAGATGTTTCTCTAAAACTTGTTTAATTAATATTTTTAGATAAAATATTTGAAAGTTGTACAGAATTATCACTTGGCGCTTATCTTAAACTCAGTAAGGTAATTGAATATGATACAAGCAGTAAAAGTTACATTGAGACAACTAATCTAAATTATTACTTTTGTCGAAAAAAATTGTACCATCAAAGTATAAGGCCGTGGTTACACTGTTTTCTAACTGTTGCATTAAATACCGGAATATATTGCGAGAACATTGTTTTTAAAATGGTTCTTCAAATGTTAATGTTTCATTTAGTCGAAAATGGTATTTTAAAGTACACGATGCTTGACAAAAAAAAAATTGGATGAATGATTTTTATAAAACCCGAGTGAAAACTGGAAATATGCTAAACTTTTCAACGAATTAAATAATCAGTCAATAAAATTTTTTAATTATTTTCGATGGCCACTCGCATTTGAATATATAATTACTAAAGATGATTATAAATTGAAAAACTACTCTAGTTTTCGAAAATGTATTGAACCTATGCAAAGACTAATGGTAACACTCAGGTAAATTTGAAAATCATGTATTGCAGATATTTTGTTTACTTAAAACTATGAAAAAACTATGCTGCATTCTCACAATATCTGTTAAAGAAATAATTATTGAATATCGACACACATTTTCGTATTCTTAACAGGTGTTAGTTGTTCCATCAACGACGATAAACTCATTAAAAAGTGATAATCACTACTTCCACCATATGTTGATAATTCTGAAAACATTTCTAGTTTTTTTTTTGTTCAATGCCTAAAAGCTGTTCATGTATATTAACAACGCCCTCTGGAAGTGTGAAGGGAAAACAGGTTCTGTGCATCAGCTGATGTAGCTAGAAACGTGATCTTGATTTCGTGTTGTGTGGGAAGGATGGATCTAACTAATGACGATTTATTTTCTATTATCGCTGGAGTAGTTAGTGTTTTATTACGTTTGGAAGTTTCCCTTATTTTTTTTACAGAAAAATTATGGCTCATCGAAAATCGTAAGTACCACAACTTTTTATTCTAACATCATGAAATTTTTAGAATATTTACAAAAATATTCAATAT
Source organism: Coronaproctus castanopsis (assembly GCA_032883995.1). NCBI lineage: Eukaryota > Metazoa > Arthropoda > Insecta > Hemiptera > Monophlebidae > Coronaproctus > Coronaproctus castanopsis. The sequence goes on from CM065053.1 coordinate 224,175,830, forward strand.
AAGTTCAGTTAGAATTTGAATAAGATCCATTAACATTTGCGTATTTTATAAATATGTAAACACCAGCGTAGTACATTTTGATCACGGAAATATAAAAAAAATCCGTATTAGTAGCACTTAGTAGTTGAATAAGTTTACTCTGATCATTTTTAAATTTTACGTTATGTAATCATTTTCCAGTAAGTATCTACCCATTTATTTTTTTTTTAGAATGCAGTATCTATCGATATTTGACGATACAGTAATAGGTATGTAGTATTAAATCATACGACAGGTATGACAGAATAAATTGTGGAAAAATCAGTATGGTCTGCGCAACATTATTTCGGAATATAACAGCAACATATTGATGAGGGTATAGGAATTTGCCATGAGAGGACGTAAATGGTGGTGGACGATATTTATCTGGTTACTTGGCGCGGCATTAACGCTTGACAGCTGTATAGGAAAAGTGTAGCTACAAAATGCACGGATCTTACGTTTAAGAGCGATGCCACCCAGTCATCTACCTCACGATGTATCAGTAGGACCTTCTAGAAGGGTTCCATTTGGAGTTGAAGCTAGGTATGATTGGGTAAATCATATGATTGTCCCTATCGAAAGTAGAAGACGTTGTGTTGGAAAGGATTACTCGTCCAAAGTGAGGGCGATGTGTGAAAAATGAAACGTAGGTTTATGTGTGAAATGTTTTAAACATTACCATTGTAAATAGAGAAATGTTTGGTTCGAGATATATGCGAGACTGTGAATGAATGGGTGTGGGTAGGTATATTTTTTATTGGTAGTTCTAGGTGTAAATAATAATATTTCGTAGTAATATATAAGCAAGGTTATTATATGGAAGGTTGTCTCAATCAACGGTGTTTGTATGTAGTACGAAATGAGAGTAAAAATCTTGTTTTGTGACGTCACTGTGCGAGTCATCATAGTGTTTTATACACTTTATTGTGCCCTTTGAGTTGCTTCCGGTATGTGTTATTTTATTTTTTAATTTTTTATTCAGATTCTAGTATGTTTAACTTTTATTTCTTTATATGTATAAAATTATTTATTTAGCTATACGTCAATACGCAGATACTCAGTTATTAACTTTTCCGTTTTTTATTAATTATACAAATTGAGCGTTTAATTTCACATTATTTATGTCGATAGTTTCTCATTATTTTCTGACTTTAAAAAGTATAGCACCATTCCTTAGCTAGGATTAACATGCAATTATCATGACAGGGCATGCTACTTGTAATAATAGCACGGTGAAAACTAATGGAATAATAAATCACTCGTTTCACAAAAATCCTGAACTTAAAAAGTGATGGATTAAACGAAGTGGCAATTGGAATCCAAATTCGTGCTGTATTTGTTCGGTTCATTTTTCAGAAACCGACTACGAACGCGATTTAAAATCCGAACTTTTAAAACTATCACCTAAAAAAATATTAAAGAAAGATTCAGTTTCGTCATTAAAATTACCGAATAATATATCAAAATCAGCACTACCGAAATTAGTCAAAGAAAGCAGCGGATTGGGAAAAAGGGGACAGTACTTTAACGATATTCTAATTGTAAATTATGGCAAAATATTAATTCCTCGGGAATCTGTAGAAACAGATAATGCACAAGAAGAAACTGCTATTTATATAAACAAATTGATGAACTGAAAAAAATGTGTACTTTATATCGGAGAAATTTGTGACTCAAATAAAAAAATTAAGACGTTTATACATGACAGAAAAAGGTAAAACTCTGTTTAAAAAAAATTTAACTCCATTAACAGAAACCAAAAATTTCTAAAAAAGAAATCAACCGAATTTATTTTATAAGAAAAAGAAGCGAGTAAACTGGAGTACTGAAGAAATTTCTACTACTTTTACGATTTTATACCTTAGCAGAAAATGCTACGTATACTTAAGAGAGCTTGAAGTTTCCTTTACCGAGAATTTCATCGCTGCAGCGATGTTGAATATCAGATCTAACATAATGACTGACACCATTTGGAGGTCACAAAATTTAGAAAAGAGAATTGTACAAAGCAACACTAATACAACTAGTGATCTTGACGAACCGTTTTTTGTACAACAGGTCTTTCGCGGAAAATACATGCAAAAGTATGATAGAATAGTGCCCCAGCGTTTCCTTCTACGAACACTTAATTCTGAAACCTGTGTAGGTTGTATAAGATGTTTACTTAATATATATTTTTTTTTATACCAGTTAGACCCCTAAATCCTGAATTTTATACAAAAATTTGGCAACTTTGTCAAAATTCATATTTTCTAGGACAACTTCATTTCATTTTTCTTTTTTTAAATATTTGTCAACAGGAATGCCTTTCAGAAGTCTAGCATTTTCATTTAGAATGTCCTATATAACTGTAAGAAATATTGTTTATGAAGTCTGTAATGCAATACCAGAAGAATTTAATGCACAAAAAGATCGATGAGGATATTTTTATGAAGTGGAATTTACCAAGCTGTATACCATGTATCGATGGAAAACATTAGACTTCTAGTTCCTCCAAATTCTGGATCAATGTACTTATAAGCAATATTATTCTATTGTTCTACAAGCAGTTGCGGATGGACATTGCAAATTTATTCGCATACAAGTTGAATTATACAAGCAGTGACAGAGGAATAGTTTACAACATTGTTTAGAAAATTGACAATTTGGTGTAGCAGATGAAACAGATATTCCAAATACAGATATAACAACTTAATATGTATTTTTTAGTTGATGAAGCTTATCTGTTGAAGACGCATTTAATGAGACCATACTCTGTTCGAAATATCACTAAACACCAGGAAATTTACAACTATTGGTTATCTTCGGAAAGAACAATAAAATATGATTTATGCTCGAAGTGGTGAACTCTCGAAAAAGAAATAAAATGTCACCCAAAAAGACATAATTATTAAATGTGTTTTTTTATATTATTAACAGAAATGAATTGTAAGCAAATAACAGTTCTTCGGAAGCAGCTTACAGAGTGCGTGATAATTTAACACTTATTTCTCACATTGGTACCATTTAATTTCAAATACTTAATTAAAATATTAATTTCCTTTTAAATAAAACAAAATCCTCTATAAATATATCAATTATTTACATAGTTGTATCCCCTACTTCTTATGCAAATTCTTCCCATAATTTTTTTACAGCCAATCTATTATGATAATCTTCACATTTCTGATCTTATAAAGGCCGATTTTACATACAAAATAAGTTTTTCAACATACATTTTAAATTTTGATGACACCTTGGTACTAAATTACAATTTTTACGAATCAATATTATAACTACAATACTACTGGTAGTTGATATTGTAAAGTTGTACGACCAACTGATGGAAAACAAACCAGTTTGTTTACATTGCATGGTTGTACGTTAGTTGAAATTGCGTGCAATGTAACTTGTACTTAAAATGTTCGTTTAGTTTTCATATGCGTGCTCGTACGCGAGAGCAGGACTAAAAAAACGCACGGAGCCACATGTAATGTAAACACGACTTAAGTGGTACTGAATACAACAAAAAATTCCTTCTGATCCTTAAACAAATTATTATGCTGTTGGAATTAGTTTATATTCAAGTATTTGTTCTATTATTTACCTTGGATTTATTTATTTTTATTCAAATGTAGGTAAAGCAAAAAATTATATTCTGTTTATGACGTATTTTGATAAGTAAACATGTATTTTAATATTGTATTTATTATTGCATTAATTTACACTAAGCCGTGTGCGTACATAAAAGGATGTATTATCGTATATTTGAATTGAATCTTTCTTACCACATTTAATATATCACTTTAAGTTAATCATTAAATAAAATTTAAAGTGACTACAACTCAATTACGGAAAAATGTTCAATTAGTGATAAAGTTTAATGTTAAAATTAAATTCATAATTCGACTATATAAAATGGTGAGTTAAATATTTAACACATTTAAAAAATAAACATAAAATGAATGCGGTTATAATTTTTAATATTGAAAATACATATAAGATGAACGGTTTGAAAATAATTTAATTTTTGGATGGTCAAAACAATATTTTAAACTACACAATGTATTTTATTAAAATAGAATTTATTAATAGGATAGTAGAAACAAACTTTAAACGTACAACCAATCACATAGAACAAAATTCAAAACAAATCACATCAAAAACATACGTTTAATTCAAAAATCACATGTATAAAATACAAGTTTCAACTTATACATGTTACACGCCTCTCTAAAGAAAAAAAATATTAAATTTATGAATTAACGCTTAGTAAGTAAATATAGCATGCAAATTATAACCACGATTTTTGCATAAAAATAAACTTTACAAGTCTTCATCATCCTCCGGCAAAGCTGTTTCTTGCGCTTCCTGAAAAAAAATCATAACATAATTACAGATTTTTTTACAAACAAGAAAACGCAATACACAAATGAAACTATACTACATTACATTAAACCCTCGAAACTACATTACACAATGCATACATATATGTTATCATTACTTTAAGATCTTTTTCAATTTGACTCTGCCACGCAGGATCCATTGTAATCTCTGGTGGAACTAACGCAGGCATCGCAACAAATTCCAAGTTTGGATCACCAATCAGCTTTCTCGCTAACCACAAGAAAGGTTTTTCGAAATTGTAATTGCTTTTGGCACTAATATCGTAATACTGAAACGGTATGAAAAAATCATACATGTTTAAACCTTTCAACGTAAAATAAACACGTTTAAAAATACTTATATACAGAAAAAATATACATTACTTGCAAATTCTTTTTGCGGTGGAAAACGATGCTTTTAGCTTTAACCTTCCTATCTTTAATATCTACTTTATTTCCGCAAAGAACAATTGGAATGTTTTCGCATACACGGACAAGATCACGATGCCAATTCGGTACATTTTTGTAAGTGACTCTGCTGGTCACGTCAAACATAATAACAGCACACTGTCCCTATACATACATGATTATGTATTTAGTAATCGTCGAAATTGATTTTTAATCACAAAAAGCAAAATGTATTCGCATCGAATTAAATAAAAATAGCATATACCACAGTAACACATTAAACTCTCTTATTGAAATTTAAAATTCATTAATTTAACTTACTTGAATATAATAGCCGTCTCTTAAACCACCGAACTTTTCTTGACCGGCCGTGTCCCACACATTAAAACGTATTGCTCCGCGATTTGTGTGAAAAACTAGTGGATGAACTTCTACACCTAATGTAGCAACATATTTCTTCTCAAATTCACCCGTAAGATGCCTTTTAACAAATGTTGTTTTCCCAGTTCCACCATCTCCAACCAAAACGCATTTGAATGTTGGAACATCGTCACCACTCATTTTTTGTTTTTACTATATTCAACAAAAAATTAACTCAAATAATTATACAAAGCTTAACTTTCTTACAAAATAAATATATTAAGAATAAAAATAACCTGCAGATAAATCAAATAAGAATTATTAAGTATCAAAACGTGTTCTGTGAACCACCTAAAATGGCCGCCCGCCCCGTTAAAACAAAACGTACAATAATAATACAAAAATTAATTGTAATATCAGAATTTAAGATGATTAAAAATAGTATTTCGATTACTTACAGAAATTAACTTTGGGTAATTTTTAATTAAAAAAATTTAAAACAAATAATTTTAACTTGAATCACCGGTACGTGTACACGCTCAACACGCTGTATACTGTAACAATTCAATGTTTCAGCAGTTATCATTATCACACATCAAATCTAAATGGGATACACAATTACAGACGGATGACGGTTATTTGTTATTTGGTTTGTTAGAGAAAACGCAGGCATTTAAAAAAAATTGTTTTAAAATCATTTTATATTTATAATAATTTTAGTTCTATTAAAAATTACGGGTTAACGTGTTTATGTTATTAAAATATTAAAAATTTAGAAATTTTTAATATTGAACAAAGTAACATTGTATAATTATAGAATTTACACACCTGGTACATCGAAGGAAAATTATGATTTAACTAACAAATTATTAATTTTAACTAAAATAATCTCATCTAATATAAATTATTGCGATCTTCAATTTATTTTAATAGGTACATACTTTTTAATCAATTATTTGACAAAATTTATAATTAGCCTAGTTTATTTTAACTATTCCTAAAGTCAACAAAGTTTGTATAATTTTAAATTTACACTTTAATTTTTTAAGAATTGTAGTTTGTAGTCTAATAGTTTATTTATGTGAGTGTTAAAATACTTTAAAACTATATAATATGTCAGAATACGATAAATGTGCTCGTGGTCCTTTGAAATTAAGAGTAAGTGATGAAATCAAGAAGTAAGTTTACTCCGTATCCTATTAGAACGTAATTTACACTTTTATGTACGTGTATGCATACACATAAATTATTACGTTTGGATTTTGTTTTATGTGTTACGTTTATATGAATTCTGTTACATTTTTTTGAAGTTAAATTTACCGTTAAGTTTATCAATTAAATGATATTTTTCGACTTATATTTTATCAATTATACGCTCGTTTATGAGATTTTCAGTATTCTACATTCCTCTTTTTGTTCCACTCATATAATATAAAAATTCTTTACAATAAGTAACGTTTAAAGTACCGATCAGTGATGCAGATACGTTTTGAGATCTATATCATGTATCAAGCAGAACATAAAATCTGATATTGTGGCAAAAATGGAATAGAACAGCTTAAATATGTTAGCAATAAAGAATAATCATAATTCAGAACTTCTGTATAACTAATTTTATATATGTTGAAACTAACTGAATATTTGGTTAAGTATAGATAAACTATGTAATATTTTATAGGAAGAAGAAGAAGAAATCGAAACACCGAGAAAATAAATTATTAGATCAGGTTAATAAATCCGTAGATGTCAAAGAAGTAAAACGAAAATCGGACAGCAAATTGACTAAAGCCGAATTAGCATTTTTAAAGCAACAAGAAAATATAGTACGTTTCTGTTTTTAGTAATTTTGTAGTTTAGACCACGAAAACAAATCGGTGATATATTATTTATTTAAATTTTGTTATTTTCGTCGTTGAACATGATGTTATACTGGGAAAAACTAATAGATTTCGGCATAAATTATAGTCATTGATTTTGAAAAAAAAAAATTAAAAACTAGAAAACTATGTTTAAATAAACTAATTTGAAAAAATAATTAGGGAATTGGAAAGAACGATTTATATTAAATACATAATTCTAATAGTTTAAAAAAATTCTGGAAATGTAGTTAATTGTCACTATCTAATATAAAATTTTAAAATTTTAATTGTATTTAAGAATTTAAAAATTGATACGTAATATAAAAATGATAAATTTAGGAAATAGTATAGTAAACTATATGCTGCACGGAGGATTGTCGTACATTCTCACAATATCAGGTCAGGCGCACACAGAGAGCGTTCTGCGTTCTACGTTCTTTATAATATTAGAATATCTACAGACACGCCGGGATATTTGGGGCGCCTATGTCCTTTTTTGAACGTCTGGAAATCTATTTTTAAGCTTATCCCATTTAGGTTATTGGATTGTTTCTGTTTTCCGTGATTTTAGACATTTAAGTTTAAAAGATGAATTTTTCAGTTTTGAGACATCAACTTTCCATTTATTATTTTTAATTTTTTCAGATGCCTAATGGTCGCATAGATGCGACATTTTCTTAATCATCCGTAATCCCTCTGTATTGCGAATGAATCAGATTTTAAAATACTTTTAGAAACGGTATCACTAAATGAATCAAACGCTGCGTATTACTTGAATGGCAATATAGCGTAGTGCTTTCTACTTTTAGAATTCATAACTTAGAAAATAACGTACTAGTCACGATTTATGCGAGTTTTTAACACGTTGTTTCAAAAAATTGAACGTGTCAAGAAAAGTAAAAGCGGTTGCAACTATACAATTGAGAGGTTAGAGATCTCTAGGATATTTTGCTCATCTTTGAAATCTTATAGTGAAAAATTTTTTGATAGAAATGTATGATATAATAATAAGCGACCTGTGGAATTTTATAAACGCAGTTCCGAAGCAAAACAAAAATTACGTAATATTCTATAACAAATTGACCTAACAAACTTTGAAAGATGTTGAAAATAGTTTGAATGTAACATACTTAATGTTACAATGTTTTATTGAATTCAGAGACCATCTTAAATCGGTGTACCGCTATATTGAAGACCGAACTAATAATACTCGATGAATAAATATTAATTATTGTAATAATCTTCCTATACTTAAAACATTTTGAAATATTTACAGATGGGATGTTTGCGTAAAAGCTAGTAAGCACATATCACATCACTTGAAAAATAAATTATATCCTAATAGTATTAAAAATTAAGAGAATAAATAAATTAACGATTTAATGATGTTGAATCAACACGTGCGGAAGAAACAATAATAGATCCTAGATTTTAAATATATGGATTTATAAATGAAAAAAACATAACAGCATTAAGACAATTCGAAAAAAATATATCGGGAGGTATAAATAATAAATTAAATGTTACCGTCCAAAAACAAACAGTGATATAAAAAAGAAACAAAGACCGGTGATCATTCAGTGTCCTTTAATGATGAAGTGCACGTGTATGTTCCAGAAAGCTATTCATTTCAACGACATTAATCCGTTGTACATCATCCTCCATTCTGATGCAATAAGAAGACAGATAACACCAGTGAATGCATAAGACGTTTTTTTATACACATTGTTATTTCATGACTCTCCATATTTTAGATAGTTTTGATAGCGCTAGTTTGGCTATCTTTATTCTCCGTTTGTTTTCCTGTGTTAAACTTACGTCTTTTGTAATCAATTTTCCAAAATATATGAATTTATCAACCACTTGTAGTCATATGTACTTCGTGGACTCTGTGACTGGTTGTTGTTATCTGTAATCATTATCTTGGTCTTATTTCTGTTTATGAGTAAATCATATTCTTTACCTATGTTTTCCAAGTTTCCAAGAAAACTATTCCGTTTTTGTTCCAATGATTTTTATTCCTTCCAAATTTATTCGCATTATCCACTCACTCTAGATACCGAATTATGCATCCCTGATTTGAAATCATCTGACAGTTTATCACCTACTTTGACTCTGCCTCTATTTGATGTACACAACGCTTTAATTCAACTAATTATGTGATGCGGAACATCAAAATAAATTATATATTATTTTCCATAACTTTCCCACTGAACGCAATTAAATGCTTTGCTGTAGTCAATATAGCAGAAGTATGCTGCGACGTTAAATTCTCTGCATTTTTCTATTATTTGTTTTAGGTTTATTATTTGTATTCTTGCACCTCTGCCAAGAATGGAATTTGCTTGTTCTGGCAATATGTGCTGTAATATATAAATGATTTTTTCATGAATTACGTATTGCTGGGATGCGATGTCAATGCTATTGTTCTGTAATTTCCACATATATCTCGGTCTCCTTTTGTGTGAATTCTCTGACTGAGTTCATATAACACTTCCTTTTGAGTTCTCAATTTCTGAAACGCTTGTTTTAATCTCATGCTTAAACAACGGTGTTTTTTTCTCAGTTAATTTACGTTTCTAGTGTGTTATTTTCTTCATTTTCACCTTCCATTTTAAATATTCTTGCATTCCTGTCTATGAAATTGTTTTTGTTAGTTGTACAAAGCATCTGAACATTTCTGACCTGTTTTATATTCATATTTACGTAAAATAGACAAGCAATGTACTCAAAATCATTGCGCATATACATGCATATATATATTTTATATATATATATATATATATATAAAAACGCAAAATCAAAGCACTACATGGCAGTGATCATATCTGAAGTACTATATTCCTCAAAAATCTTAGTAATGAATATAAAAAGGCTAAATGGACAATTTGCAAGCAAAGAAAGGAAAATATTAAGAAGAATATCAAGACCGGTGAAATAAATAGAAATTCATAGGAAATATACCAACGTGTAAAAAAGACTATACTGCGTTCAGGAAAAGAATAACTACATTCTTTGACCATATGCAAAGAACGGATCCGGAAAGATTCACAAGGAGATTGTTTCATTATATGAGAAAACTAATGGATGTTAAAAATTGAATATTGTGCCAGAAGATATAGATCAGTGAATAACATTTTAAGGAATAAACTGCCTAATTGCAAACAATTTGCACAGAAACTCAAGGGAAACACTGATACCTTGTGGATCGAAGAAAGAAAAAACCTACACAGTGAAAGAATGATTGAAAGAAGAATGACAGGACGAATTAACAACCCATTAGTGGTTAAATATTTTTTTAATTTATTGCAATCTGTCCCACAGGGACAATAGACGAATTTTATTTGAGATTTCATCCTGAGTGGAGATACTAGTCAGTAGTACTCCTCGAGATATATGTTTTTATCTTATTCATTTGAACCTTGTGCTTAGGTCTTGCGGCTGGTATCTTTTCAACTGTCACATGTCTTGTCATGGTGTAACTCTGTTGCTAGTGGATTTGGATAAACTTGCAATCTCAAAGCATAGTTGTTGCTGAGTGTCCTTGTGGATAGTTTCATTTGTGACATGCGATGGTGCTCCTAGTATACATATCAGAACTTTTGACTGTAACCGCTGCATAGCCATCAGGTTGTGTTTGATGTGCAAAAGCCAATAGCTCTATAAGTTCAAAAACTGGTTTCAATACAGTTTTGTATACTAGTAGTTTTGACTCCAATGATAGGCGTTGTCTCAATGTCCGATAAACCAGTAAAGTTGTGAAAATTTTATGTTTATTTGCTTTCATTTGGTTACAATATGGTTTTTCCATGTTAATCTTCTGTCTATGGTGAAATCAAGATACTTGACTGAGTCAGCTTAAGGAAGTATTTTGTTGTTTAATGAAACTGGAGGACAATTAAGTTTACGAGTGGCAAATGTAATTTGCTGAGATTTATTCTCGTTGACCCACTTGTTAAGTCATCCTTGAATCTGATTTAAGTAGGTTTTCTAGTTTTTGTGAAGCTGCTTTAGGATATGTATCCATAACCAAAATGGCTTTGTCATCTGCGAATATAGTGGTTATGTTCTGTTCCGTGACTTGATGGTCCGCTGTATATATAATATATAAAAGTGTGGACCAAGTATCGAGCACTGTGTTACTCCCGCTTTTATTTCATATAGTCCTGCGATTACTTCCTGGTGCTTAATTCGGAAATATCTGTGCGAGAGGCATGATGTATTTAGCTGAAAGTATATATCTGGGAGTAATAACTTAATTTTGTGAAGCAGACGTTGGTGTCACACCTTGTCGAATACTTGTTGTATATCTAAAAATGCTCCAGTACAGTATGTTTTCGCTTCAATGCTTTGGTATATGAATTTTGTTATTCTGTGCACTTGTTCTACTGTGGAGTGTTTCTCTCTGAAACCAAACTAATGTTTTGGAATGATGTTACTTTCAACTATAACTGTCATATTTAATTAAAAAATAGTAACACGTCTAACTATAAACAGATTTAAAAAATTAATAAACAAAATATAAAAACAGAAATGGAAATTCGAATATATTCTAAAATTTCAAAAGAATGTATAGTTATTCAATTATATTATGTCTCAATAATTTATTCAAATATATTATGTCTCAATAATGGTTTTACGTTATATTAAACTTTAACAAACTGGCCATATCGTCGATTTTTTCGGCATCTAAACTACAAGATTACTTTTTTATATTTGTTTTATTATTTATTTATTTATGTTATTTTTTAAGAATGTTTAATGTAGTGATTTTTATTAAAATAAACAACAAAAAATAAGTTAAAATCACTAAATTTTTTTTCTTTATGAAAAATCGCAAAAAATGAAAAAATGGTTATCTTAAATTAATATTTTTTCATTTTATATTTTTTATCTTTTTAAATATTCACTTGATAATGGCCTGACAGCAGAAAGGGTTTTGTGATTTTTCATAAAGAAAAATTTTAATGATTTTTAACTTCTTTTTTGTTGTTTATGTTTCTATTTATGTTATGTTTGTTTTCTGTTTTGTATAAATCGTAGTTATGATTTGATATTTTCTTTAACAAATCAAATGTTTTAGAACAGTTAATCTGTAATTTTATTGATTACAATTATTTTAATTATACAGAATTCCTATGTTAAGGGAAATTATACTATTCTTTGATTTCGTTATTTTCGAGATCAATACCCAGTTAGACATTTAGTCGTTTCTTTTAAAAAATTGGTTGTATTATATAATCATTTAAGTATATTCGGCTGGTATTTTATGATGTTACATATCATCGTGTATCAACCCGTAAGTTGATTCGCACCATGCACAATCGCTTCCGTCCAAGACTGTTGCAAGTTTTCACCATTTTCTTTTAGCACTATGTAATGGATGTTGTTCATTTTTTCCACTCAATTAATTTTGCGTAGACGCCGCCACTACATTTCAAAAAGTTCTAATTTGTCTCGATCTGTTTGCTTCATTGTCCATGTTTTCGCACCATATAGTGCCACAGACAGTTAACCAAGTTTTTGCGTATGTTAACGGACATTGTTTTCTGTGTAATAATTTTGTATTCATAGTTTGAAAGTTTTTTCCCATTGCTATATGATTGTTCTTGAGTACAATCCATATTATGTGTTATGGTCTGTCCTAAATATTTGAATGTTTTTACCTGTTCTATTATTTCGTTCCCCTATTTTATCTTTATTTGCGGACAGACATCACCAATTGCCGTGTGTATTTTTAGTGTTAATCTTCATTACATACTTTGTCATTGCTGTATTTAAACATGTAACATATCTACACAGAAGAAACAGACTCAGTTACAGATGTGAAACCATACACATAATTTCGATTAAAACATTGGTTTCATTTTTTTTCATTCTTTAATTTTTCGTTTGGTTTTTAAATTGTCTTCAACCATTATATCTAACCTGCTCTTGTTCGTACGTTAGGAAGTTTTTCTTTAGCACGGTATCACCATTTTGTATGATTTTTGTCAGACGAGATTCGCACAAATCCGTACAACATTTTCTTGTTAATACTTATAATTGTGCGCACATATCAAATAATATCGTACTACATTCATGTAAAAAAACCTCAGTTGAGCGTGAAAAAATATGATAATTGACGAATAATTTATAAATGTGTAATGTATGTTATGAAAATTATGTTTTATATAACTAATTTTACATTTATAATTAATATGTGTGCATTTCAGCAAAAGGAACGTATTCTGAAGAAAGCTATGATGACTCATAAACAAAGAGTTGAGGAATTCAATCGTCATTTAGATAATCTCACTGAACATTTCGATATTCCAAAAGTTAGCTGGACGAAATAAAAAATTAAAATATTCTTTGTATGCATATATATATGAATTATAATTAAAATGTTTATTTTAACGAAACGATGTGTTTAAAAATAAGTATGTAAACTGTTTATTTTATTATTATCGTAATTTATGTTAACTAAACTCTGTCTCGCGTCATACATCAATGCAGAATATTCGCAATATTGTTTACTATCACTTAAAATATATATTATTAAAAATATATTCTTAAGTAGTTGCTATTTAAATCTTTTAATACTTTAAAACCCGTGCTAAGGGAAAGTTGAAGTGACCTAAAAATATTTGAAAGAAATAATTAAATATAAAAATGAACTTTACAGAATTAGTGGAAAACATATTTAGTGTAAAAAGTACTGAAATTCTTAATAACCCAAGAACCGAAATTATCAAACTGAAATTTGTACTACTTGAGCTATAAAATTGTGTAGTGGTTCTGATTCTAAATATTAAATTTTAACATTTGGAAATCTCATTCAAGTTATGAAATGTAGTCGAACGTTTATCATTGTAGATGATCTTACACTACTATAACACGGTCCGAAACACCAATATCACACAACGCCTATCGAAGTGAAAACACAATTTAAAAAATTAGGATGCTCAGTGAAAATATTTTACACAGGAAAATAAATATCCTCTTTCAATATTTTTGTAGATTTACACTAATTATCGATCGATAAATAAATATTTAAATTAATTACACCATTAATTCAGCCGACAAGGCTGTATTCTGTTACCACTGTTGTACAACTTCTATGAAGAATACATTATGCACAAGTTTTTGCAGACTCATGACAGTGGGTTCTCCATTGGAGGAGTTAAGATGGCAAACTTCAACTATGCAGACGACACAAAGCTCATAACTAATAGCTGAAGTAGTATTGAACTCTAATTCGTCTGGAAAAATACAGCAGTGAATATGGTTTAATAATTAACGAAGATAAGACGAAAATCATGACCGTTGACAGATAGAACGATAATTACACGGGTTCGGTGTGGAAATTGTGAAACAATATGGATATCTAGGTTCGATAATGGAAAATCGAAGAGGTTTTTAAGCAGAAATTCGATATAGAGTAAACATAACAAAAAGCGTTATGGTGCGTTTAAAACGTATATGGACTGATGCGGCAGTATCGAAGAAAGTGAAAATAAAACTAGTCAATAGTTTCGTCTTCTCGATGTTTCCCTACGGCGCAGAAACGTGGACACTACAGTAATGTGATCGACAAAAGATAAGTGCGCTGGAAATATATTGTTGGAGACGGATGTTAAGAATGAAACGAACTGCTCGATATTACAGGAAGTTGAAGCAACAAACAGAAGATTATCCTCGGTAGTAATCAGCAGAATACTAACATACTTCGGCCATATAATAAAAGCAGACGGACTTCAAGTGAGAATTCTTGAAGGAATAGTAGAAGGAAAAAGAAGATGCGGTTGCGTTATTACAAGATGATCAGATATAAGGATAACAGTAGGAGGAAATTTTGCAGAATGCATCCGGATGGCCCACAACATAGATTCATGGCGGCATCTTGTACAGGAGATGGATTTTTCATAATCACGATATCTCCACGAGGGATTTACGACAAGCAGATAGATTACATTCAGCAATTTCAGCAGAGGAACCAAGGAAATCTAGACAACCACCCTACTGTACAATATGCCAAAATTATGGGCATACTAGACGATATTGAAACCTTCCTTTTACTTTTGTCAAATGTGGGGAAAACATGACTTAGTTAATTGCAACAAGACTGATAATTTACCAGCGAAATGTACCCTGTGCAATGATCTTCACACATCAAACGATTGTGGCTGTCCCGCTTACAAAAAATAATCATTCCTAAATTCAGTTATAAAAAAGAGTAGAACACACGAGAATAACTTGATAGATCAAATAAACTTTCCTCCGTTAGTAAATAATAATATATTACCAATAATGAAAATGATAATAATCATAATAATAATAGTGTTAACGATAACAGTGTGAATAACATTACCAATAAAACTACACAAAGGAAATAGATTGGTTATGCAAACATTATACAACAAAATATATCGTATAGTTTGTCGGCGAATCCATTATATATATTAACAGAACTTTTTAAAATAAATTCAAAGCTGTTATTAATCCTTTAATTAATTTGCTTATAAAAGTCAGAGATGTAGTTGCTAAATGACCGCTACCATAATGTTATGGAATATGCTAATAGAATCCAACAAAAAAAAACCCTAAAACCGATATAAAACACCATGTCGCTTATAATAACTACTTTGTAGCAATACAGATCGCATCAATAAGACTTCGAAATCAATTTTTCAACTCAACATTAGCTGCTATGTATTGCCTTACGTGAAATACTGTCAATGAATAGAATTTCAAATATCATTTTCTACATTTAGAACAAAACTTCGTATGTGGAGAGGACTTCAATGCCAAACATATTCTATGGGGGTTCAAAACAAATAAATCCTAGGGGTAAAACTTTAGAAAAAGTTTTATTATCAGAAAATATTAAATTTATAGCTCCGATCGATTGACCATCCCATGATAACAGACACCCGGATTCATCACAAAAGGAATCGTAAAATTATACAATGTCTAACCATGATCCAGTAGTATTCATATTGGATACAGTTTCACTGCAGTCTGTGAAAAATATACACAACTGACCAACAACACAACAAATTGTAATTTATTTCGTTATATTATGCCGAATGGGGCCAGATTTAAAGACTCGGTTAAAATCCACTACCAACGTATATGTAAATATCGATAGTCTAACAACAATGCTAAAAAATGCGGCTAGTTCTGTATCCTATTCCGTATTTCCACTGTGACAGAAAACGAAAACTATCTTTCGGTAAAGATCGGAGAACTTATAACTTTCACACGTAGAGTGCGTAAACTATGTCAGTATTACAAATATCCTTGCTTTCGTGCAGAATACGATCTTGTTAAAAACAAAATGAAGGTAGAAATAAGGTTGTGTAAAGACAACACATTTCAGGTATTTTTGCAAAATATAAACACAGCGGATAATTCCATTTGAAGAATTACAAAACATATTCTTAAAAACACACAGTTGCTGCTCCTTGCAGAACCAATCTATGGTTCAGAGGAAACGCTGACAAGGCCCAGTATTTTTCTGATGAACACCTAATAAATGTATTCTGTACCGACAAAGATATTGAAGACATACAATTTATGGAACATGTGCACAACTATTTAACACCTTTTTACAGCTTTCCTTTCCCAAACGTTCGTTCCATCCGCAGAAGTAGAATATGAGGTAAAACGAATACCTAAAAGCAAAGTTCCAGGAAATGATTTGATCACTAGAGAAATATTAAAACATATTCCACAGACCACAATTTTACAGATTACATACCTGTTTAATGTCATTGTCCGATTTTCTTATTTCCCAGATATATGGAGGAAATCTATAATAATCATGATTTATAAACTCGGTAAGCCCACTTCTACAGTGACGTTACAAATTAGTTTTCTGTATATCTTATCAAACGTTTTTGAAAAACTAATATTACGAAGAATTCGCAATCTTGGAAAAAACAGATCTAATTTCCGTTACATTGACCAATCAGTGTTGTATTAGCTGGAATAAATTTTTCGGTGTTGATCTTCCTGAAATAGTACGTCGAAGAATTTACATAAAATGGCAAAAACTCTAGATAGTGGTAATTTAGATTTAAACATGATGGTAGGGATCGTGAACACGATTTATTTCAAATATGGATTTTTTCACAATAAAAGGAATCTAGGACCGATGAAACTTTGTCATGGGATTACTAGTCAAGATGTAATGAGGAAAATGCATAAATTAAAATTGTATAATAAATACACAAAGTGGGGTGTATTATCAACTTGAACGTACGATAAATTTAAAAGTTAAAAACTGAAAAACAAATAAAAGAATCAATAGAGTATTTTATTAGAGTTATACAACAGGCTGCATCAGGATCAAGGCCAATGAAAGTAAATCAGAACGAGTAATCTTTAGTAACAGAAGAATTTATTCAACAGAGGACATAGTCCTAAACGGTTCTGCAATTTCACAGAAATTAGATGTAAAATATCTCGGTATTGTTCAGCGTCCAACGTGGACGAAACACATAATAGCAAAGCGTACTGAGCTAAAAAACTGAGACAGATGTATACTGGTTAAAACAAGAAATCGGAAGTGTCTGCTGAAAAAAAATTATTGATTTACAATCAAATTTTGAAACCAGCTCGGCATTATGACTGCCCATTATGGGGCTGTTCTAAAAATAGCAATATATCGATCATTCAGCGGTTCCAGAATAAAATACTCCGGATAGTTGTCAGTGCACCGTGGTACATCACCAACTTAACGTTCCACGTAGACCTTGAAATGAAGTTTGTTCTGGAAGTAATATCCATAAACGCAAAAAATTATGCTTATAGACTAAATGTGCAGCCAAACAACGTAGCGATCGGGTTGCTGGATAATTCGCGCGAAGGTCCTTGATTTGACAGAATCAAGCCGATGGACCTAGCCTAAGAGATAAATTTTAATGACTGTTTTTAGCATTTACTGATTTGGTAGGCTGCTAATTATGTCATCTGCATAAAATATTAAAATTGTCAACAGCTAGGTGCAATTTAACTAAAGGGAAAAAAAACTTACCACAGAAATGTTGAGAATGAATTGAAAACTGTGTTTTACTAACTACGAAAAAGTATTTGCCTGTGTGCTTTGGGAATTTCATTACAGATTATAGAAGAGTTCTATATGTAAATGTATAGTCGTAACATTGAAGATAAAATTAAAAATACAATATGTTATAATATTTACATAAAAAATTATTGCCCCATAGAAATACGAACTAACATATTAAGAACGTATTAGAAGGCTTACATTTCCCAAACAATTCTTTATCGGAAGGAAAAATACAAAATAAGTGTAGGTTCAAGAGAAGAAACTACGCTCTCTCATCATGTTTAAAACTTCGCACAGTATATGTTGAAATTAAGTAAAAAAATTTAAAATATTAAGAAGATAGAAGTTTGAGTAATGAGGAGCGCTATAAAAGATCTACCTGTGATAAATATAACATAGATTAAAATGGGAAAATTATTCATTACACTAGACTAGCGGAAAACTTTTTAAAATCATAAATATAAATGATAATAATTGAAAAATTTGATCATTTGCGTAGTTGTTTTGCACAATGTAGATAATTTAAAAAAGTCTTCGAAAATATCAGGTACTTGATTTTCTTATTTTGAAAGTTAAGTAATAAATGTTTTAAATTTCACTTTCAATATTGGTTTTCGCTTTATTTAAATTTAAATTTTCACTTTTGTAAGTCTAGCATGAATATTTTAGATTTCCGTTTTTGCCGTTTTGAACAAAAGAACTTATATTTGAATTTGCGTTTGAAAAATATGGACCTCCATATTTAAATTTTTAATATATTTTTAAACCTCAAAATTTATCTTTCACATGCATTTTTTGTTGTAAATTTATATTTAAAATAAAGATAACAGTTATGTAAATTGAAATTAAGATATTTGATGCTTTAAAGTTGTAAAATAGGATTTTCCATTTTTTGTTCATAGACTTCTTATTTATGTTGTATAGATAATAAAAATGCTGCTTCTTTCAGTAAACAAAGAAGTGAAGTCTACAAAATCTCAAACTTTATTCTAAGTGTAAAAAAATATGTAGAGTTATGTTTACGTTCTTTTTATTGATACGCATTTAGTTTTATTTCAGAACGCGGTATCACCACTAAAATGTTTTCATTTTTATAAGTATTATATAAGTATTTGTTGTTGAATATAAGGTATTTAATAATGGTTATTTTAAAAGCAGTGTTACATTATTTAGTTGATTATTTTTGAAAGTATTGCAATTCATTTTTTATTCATAATTGTAAAATATTCTGATTATCTCAGTTTGTAGTGAAATATATTGACGTTATGTTTGATTTAATAGTATTCATAGTTGAACTTTATATTACAATTGTAAACAACCGATAGATAACCGATATAAATTTCTGATTTCTCGACCATTTTCATATTGATGGTTTAATGTGATGACAACACACGATGAAGAATGTTATGCGTTATTAAAAAATTTATTATTAACTGTCAAGGAATGTCAAAGTCGTTATGGTGGCCGTACAGAATTAGCTACCGAATTAGACAATTATGTTTCGAACGTATGCCATTCATTTGAGGCTATATTTAGTCACGGACTTAAGACTAGAACAGTTGTAAAAGCTGGTACTTTAATCAAGTTAGTTAATATCTTTTTAGTCTATTTATATGTTTTACCGCTGTGTTAGGTATAAAAATATGTGTTATGACGTTTAGTCGTATTTATGTTAAATACATCGGAAAGTAAAAAATCATTGATAGCATACATGTACACGTAATTATATGTTTTTTATGTATTTGTACCCTATTGGGCTCATTCGAGGCATACTTGTACAACTCAGAATCGATTGGGGCTTGGATAAATTGATGTGTTTTGCTTCCCTAAGCGGAATAAAAAATAAAAAAAAAACGCGGAAAAAATTTTTAATTGTAAATTACAACCTTTTAAATTTTACATATAAGTATGTTTATAAACATACCTAGGTTAGGTTAGAATCGGTCAGGTTTATTTCGGCTAGTTAGCAGTAGAATTAAAAGAAAAAACGAGACTTTCAAAAATGGTTTCCGCGGATTTTTAACTTCGTAACTCGTTAAAAATAATAATTTTTGATATTTAAAAAAAAAAAACGAAAATCGGGAGTGTACAAGTATTCTTCGAATCTACCTCTTTGTATTAATGTTATATTTAACTTTATCGATATAGTTTTCATACTTTTCATTTGTTTGCCTAATAATATTCGATCTTTTTTTTAAATTGTAGCGTTATCCTGAATATAAACACACCTGTCGTTAGAACTAATTTAAGAATCAAAATTACTCTGCTGCATTCGTAATACAAATATTATTTGTTGTATTGTTTATAAATCTTGCTAATTAATTTCATTCAAAGCATATATATATATATATATATATATATATATATATGCACATATATATATATGCACATATATATATGCGTATATATATATATATATATATATAAAAAATAGTACACCTAAAAATACATCGTATAAACACAGTTTGTTAATCAGTAAATATAGTATGTAAATGTTAAAATTGCAGGATTATATTTATTTGTATCAAAATATTTGTTAAACAGGCAAGCTGCTCAGAAATTAAAAGATAGTGATTCAGAATTGAAATCAACTTTTTGGGACTGTATTAAACAAATACTTTCCAATCACGAACGCGAACGTTATATTAGATTACGTAATATTAAGACAAATTATGGTCGCGGTCGAGCTTGGTTGAGATCGACGCTAAACGAAAAATCGCTCAATCGTTATCTAAATACTCTACTCGCTGATGATTTCTTACTTAGTCGGTATTATGAACCATGGGCATTTCTTAGAGATACAGAAAAAAGTTACGTTTTGCCTACAACTGCCGCAGGTAACAAACACACGCGCATATATATATATATATATATATATATATATATATATATATATATATATATATATATATATGTATGTAATTTGTTTCCGTGAACTTATGCTAAAAATCACATTATGATCGGCGTTTTAACTAATATATATAATAGCGTGTTATAATAATTTAATGCGCCAACAATTTTTTTCTTAAATGTTATTGTTTGTTCCTGGCAAACAATAAGTTGTTTTTTTTTCTGAAAACGTACCAATTGATTGAATGCATATGCGGTTATATTAAGACGCATCATGTAAATACTTATGTATGAAAAAAGACGTAAGGTGAATGAATGGATGAATGAGGAGATTTCAAGTAATTTTGCAAGTTATATAGCGGTTTGTTCTTTCGTTGTTAACTAAAGTGATGTTGTGCACATTATGTCTATTAATTATGTTGCTTAAAAAAGGATTTTACATTATACAAATGGTCCAGCGTTCGAAGCTCTCCACATCCGCACCTGGTACTTCGGTGCCATTTCACTTGTTCATTGTGTAAGCACATATACCTTGTATCGTTCTGAAATGCATCAGTGCCATTCTGCCATATTTTTCTTTTCGTTTCCGGTTCGTTACGTTTAATTATATTTTATCGCACTAGTATTCAGCCAGAATTCTAATCTTATCGTTTGCCTCGGTGACGTCATGCATTGTACACCCCGGTTTCATTTTATACTCCAGAATGTTCGGTATTGTCTGGAGTTCTCCGCAGTGACATTTCGGAACTTTTCTTAGACCCACTTCATCACTACTTATGTATTCGGTTGATCGTTCGCCATATTGACAATTTTTCTTTATATCTTGGCGCTAGGATTTCTTCCGGGGGAGGGGATCTCACTGCGTTTGGCGAGGTTTCTTCGTTCCACAAGTTCGTCCTCTCTTTTCTGTGATTTCAGTTTGTTAGTGCTTTTATAAAGCTGTTTCTCGACTTCAGTCTATACGCCACCACGATTTGACCATACATTAGATGTCTCTCGTCTTAACACTGGGTCGTCCTTTCCTTGTCGGCAGTTATACGGTGCCTTATGATGCTATTCCACTCAGGTTGTTTCCGTTGGTTTTAGGCAACCTGTAGTTAAATTGCACAATTCGTTTAAGGCAATATCTACATGTTTCACGTGTGCAGATATAACCTAAGCAAGGCAGTCGTACCCCTCCGCTAAGAAACCTGAGTGAAGAACTACGATTTTTTTTTAGATATTTCAATCAGACCGATTGGCTTTTATGAAAATGTGACAGCACTGATTTAGGCTACCTACATACAGCGGTGACAATTTCATACTGTTTTTTAATAAATAAAGGTTACCAAGTTATTGATATAGAATATACAATATGTTTTCCGTTCGTTTGAAGCAATTCTTATACTTAAAAAATTCTTACAAGGGAAAAATAATTTTATTAGACATATGTACTTCTTCTTCTTCAAGTGTCTTCTCCTCGAAGGAGGTTGGCGGTCATATGACGAAACTGATTCTTCTTCTTCCTTGGCCCCGTTTCCCTTCAATGTTTCCTTGGAGGATAATTTGTAATAGCTCGTATTTATTACTTCTTATTATATGACCTAGGTACGCCGTTTTTCTTTTTTTTACTATAGTCATCAATTCTCTTTCCTTTTTCATCCTGCACATTACTTATTTATTGGTAACTTTATCTACCCATGGTATTTTTAATATTCTGCTGTACAACCGTATTTCGAAAGCTTGTAATCTGTTTATCGATGCTACATTTAATGTTCAAGTTTCCACCCCGTACATTAGTATCGGAAACACATAGCATTTAGTTATTCTCCATCTTGTTGGTAGCGGAAGCTCCCTATTAAACACTAAATTTCGTACTCTTTGAAACGCACTTCTTGCTGCTTCGATTCGAGTTTTAATAGTGTAGTCCGAGTCCCATTTATCATTTATCCAGTTTTCCAAGTGCTTTATTCTATTAGCCTATTGTATTGGCTGCGTATTTACTAATACATGCTTTGGAGTTATCTCCTTATTGCTTATACTCATTATTTTAGTTTTCTTATTGTTTATTCTGATGCCATATTCCCGGCATCTATCATTTATTTTATCTACCAAGTATCGCGGGTCTTCTATACTTGTTGCTAATAACACAGCATCATCGGCATATCTTATATTATTTATTATCATACCGTTTATCTTTATTCATTTTTTAACCTGATCTAGTGTTTCTTTGAAGATCTGCTCCGAATAAAAATTAAACAATAGCGCTCAAAGTATGCATCCTTGTCGGACTCCTTTCTAATTTCTAGATCTTCTGTAAGGTGTTGATTAACTTGGTGCCAATACATATTCTTAATTATTTTTATATCGTTGCCATCTAAATCTATTCTTGTAAGTCTAATAGTTTATTATGTTTAACATTATTAAAAGCCTTTTCGAAATCAATGAAACATGCAGTTGCTGTCGGTCTATACATTTTTGAATTAATACTTATATCGCAAACAGTGCCTCTTGTTCCACAACTGTTTCTAAATCCAAATTGCGTAATTTCCAATTTGCTGATTTATTTTCATATATATATTCTGTTGTATATAATTTTTAAAAGAATTTTCACTGCGTGACTCATCAGGCTTATTAATCGATACTCTTGGCACTTTTTGGTCCCTAGTCTTTTTGAAGTTGGAGTAAAGGTGGATTTCAATCAATATTTTGGAATGCTACCTGTATGTAGATCTTGTTATATAGCTGTAGCATACTTTCCAGTTTTCATAATTTAAATATTTTAAAAATTCTACGCTAATTTCAACTGGCCCAGTTGCCTTTCCGACCTTTGCCGCCTTAATGGCTTTTTGAAGGTCTTCTTTCGTAATCGCTGGACTTTCTGCAGTTGTTCTTAATTCTGCTACTTGCTCTCGATCATCTGCAAACAGTTTTTGTACATATTCTTTTCACGTCTTTAGTTGTTCGTGTCAATCAATTATCAATTTATTTCCGTCACTGATTACACTGTATGTTCTTTTCCTGTATGTACATGTAAATTCGTTTATCTTTTTGTGTAAGTTAAATAGATGTCGTTTCTTATCTAGATCTTCAATTTCCTGACATTTCTCGTTTATCCATTTTTCTTTCTCCTTCATAATCTTACTTTTTATTTGTTTGTCAATGTTTTTGCATTCTACTGTGTATTTATAATTTCTTCGTTTATTCATTAATTGGTAGATTTCATCAGTCACCCACCTTTGTTTATATTGTTGTTGATATGAGCCTATGTACTTTTCAACTGTTCTTTTCATACTTTCCTTTAATTTTTGCTATGTTTCCTCTACTGATGTTATTCCCGCCGACATAATATTTTGCACATTTTCATTAAGGTTCTCAACAAATGGTTTCTTTATTTCATTGCATTTCAGTTTATCCAGACAATTTTTTAATTCGGTTTACTTTTTTGTATTGATTTAAGATGGAACCTCATATCAGCTATTACCGGATTATGATCCGAGCCGATATCTGCGCTTGTATATATTTTAACATTTGTCATTCCATTCCTGAATCTCGTATTAATCAATATGCAATCTATTTGATTTCTAACTGTATGTTGCTTTGTATCTTTTGGAGATCTCCATGTATATAATCGCCGTGGTGGCTGCTTGTATCATGTATTGCAAATCGCTAAATTTTGATTCTGGGAGAATTGTATTAATCGATCGCACCTTTCATTCCTTTGTCCTAAACCACAGTCTCCTACTATGTTACCAACTTTTCCTTCTCCTACTTTAGCATTAAAATCTCCCATTATCAATGTGATATCCTGCTTCTTGAATGATTTCATAACTTTGTTTATCTGATCATAACGTCGTTTGTTGTATCTGTCGTCGGCATATATATAATTGCATTTTATTAATATCTAACGAGCAAGAACATAATACATTTCGAGATTTAATGATATTTTTAAAGTAATTACTAATGTTAGAGTTGACCAGCAGAATTTCGCGAAGATAAATCGTGTAATTTTATTGTTTCTTTATTTGGTTTATGAATTATATAAATAATGTTTATTTCTGTCAACTCAATGTAATAAAAAAGATCATACATAACTACGTCACACACACACACATACATACATATATATATATAATATAATATAAATAAAACATAGTAATGCATACTCTAACATTTTCCGAGTACTTTTTCTTAACAACTTTTAATATATCTCATCATTATATTTCAATTAAAAGTGCCCTAAAGTAAATCTAGCAGTGTTGCAATAAAAACAAGAGCATCCTGCTTAATCACAAGATGAGCTGTTATAAACTATAATAACCGGTGTTGTATTTTTATGTAACGTACGTTGAAACTTGACGTGTTTAAAAACATTATTAAAATAAATAGAAATATCAACAAAAATATTAGCTATTCGTGTAATTGAATAATTTACTTGCAACGCACGGTGATTTATGTATGTATACTCATATAATACGGAAGTTGCAATAATAATAAAAAAAAAATGTAAATTTTAATTGACATATTAGTTAGTTTAACTGAAATGCTTGGGTTGTTTCCTATTTATAGTGGAGAAAGCAAATTATATTTATTATTAAAATTAATAGCTTACATGTACCTATTATTTTGCCGAGATTTTGCGAACTAACTCGTTCAAAATTTAATTATTTTATTTAGATCTAGTTAACGTTTTAAATTTGTATTATTCTGAGTATTTAAAAATTTATTTAATAATGGGATGAAAGATATAATTTAAAGGTGTAACTTCCATATTTATGCGTTTATTAGTTTACTTTCAGTAAGTTCTAATTATAATTTATATAAAACTACTTTTCGTCGATAGTTTTGGTAATACAGTTTACAAAAAACTAGTGAATGTAACAATTATTTCATAAACAATTTTTGATTTCATTAGGTTTGACTCCTATATTATTTGCTATAAGTATTGATAGAAGTGAATTAGATAACAAGTGTGATCAGCATCCGGGACACATGGAACAAGTAATAATGGCGACTTCTACTGGTAATGATTATAAATAATTATTTTTCTTAAAATTTTGAACGGTATAACATGAAACTTTTTTTTTATTACTTCGTGATTAATGTCGACCGTCAACGGATATGATGTATTTATGATATTATACACTAGAAAAGATAAATGTGGACTAGTGTGATATATATCTATGTGTGTGTGTTTGTTGTATATGTGCGATTGTACATCTGACGATGCAAATAATAAATTTCATTATTTCACTGTGATTATATCATCCTTATCACTGCTGTTCGCATTAGTTTTTACCAGTTTCACTACGTATTTCCTACTTTATTATCGTCGAATTACTTTGTTGTACATACAAAATTATGTCCATTTATTTAACAACGTTTTGAACTGTACAAAAATTATTTGTTTAATTTTATTATTATTACAATTATGTTATAATAATTAGGCTTAGGTATGAATATCGAAATTATTCATTGTCAACACTGTTTATATATAAATATATAACACATAAGATAACAAAAAGGATACAAAAAAAAAAAGAACTATGTTTAATCAGCGGAGAAAAAATCTTAATTTTTAATTAATAATTTAATATTTTAATAGATTGACGTATTTTGAAATAATATGTAATAAATCCAAAGTATAGCACTTTTTCGTTAATATAACTTATTTATTGTCTAATATCGTAACGTTCGTAAATAAATAAGTTTGTTTATCCTACGTTAGTGATCAAATAAATAACTTTTGAATTATGTTTGTTTACTGAACTGGACTGATAAAATAATTTTATAAATATCCGAATAATTAGACTAGAAAAAAAGTCTCGTAATGTGTGTCATATTTTATATTACCACGTATAAACAAAAGTTAATTAAACTTCAAATTATCTCAATTTTTTTTTCTTCTTTTAACTATTATAACATGCAGCATGTGCTAAATTTAAGTTGTTTGTTAAAATAAGAAATACCTAGTTTTTAAATTTAAATAAATTAAAGTTCCCAGAATTTTTTAAATTTAAATATAATAATTAGCGATTTATACTACTAGTTTCATTAAGAAAAATTACTATATTACGTATATAATTTATACTCTATATTACTTTTATAATTTTATTTATTATTCACGGCCGCGTATATTTAGTTAAAAATCGTAACGTCTTCGTTTTATTGGATTTTCCTTAGATATTTTAAAAGTTAACGACGTTGGTAGGAAAATTCGCAGTACTATTATTAATTTTGATGAAACCGATACGGACAGTTTGGATTATGATGAAATGGATGCTGATAAACAGTCTCAAGGAAGCAACAATTTACAAACAGTACGTTTTATTATAATTTCACAAATATTTTTAATGGAATAAAACTAAGTTATGCGGAAACTAAAATTTTGTCTGTGTAATTTTTAAAATTGATAAAGGCTCGTTTGTTGGAAACTGTTTTAATCACATGAGTTTTTCGTGTATATATATATATATATATATATATATATATATATATATATATATATATATCATGATGAGCTTATATCAATCCACTGCTGGATGTACGCGTTCTCCTTTTCTTTCCATCTCCAGCGATCACGGACCTTCGTCCACCTGTCATCGTTTTTTCTTGCTACATGACCTGCCCAATTCCATTTTAACTGCGCTACACGTCCTCCGACTACATCCGACAATTTAGTCTGCTGTCTTATCCACGTGTTGGTTTTTTTGGTCTGATATTTCGATGTTCAATATTAATCTTTCGTGGGCTCTCTGTGTCACTGCAAGTTTCTTAACGACATACTTCGTTAGGTTCCATGTTTCCGCTCCATATGTAGGCACTGGAAGGAAATTCACTGACCTGTTAAAGTAATTTTAACATAAATCGAAATCATAACTGCAAATTATATTATATTACACGTATATATATATATATATATATATATATATATATATATATATATATATATATATATATATATAATTTTTAGTGTTATAATTCCGATTTATGTTAATTATATTTTCTAGTAGAAGTTATCATTACACACTTCGAAATGAAAATTTATGTTACGTTTTCGATTATATGGTCTATAAAGAACGTGTTGAGAAAAAAAATATTAAAAATTAACAACGTAATATTTTGTTAAATTATTATAAAAATAGTCATTGATTTTAATTAAAACGCTTAAAACACACAAAAAATTAATATTAAAATAAAAGCTTAACCGACAATAAAATTTCAAAAAATAACCATTAAAGATGATCAAAATAATCATTATTTTTAAAATAAACATTTGAAAAAACGCGGTTTTTAATGGAAAACAACATAAAAATGATGCCTTTTTTCGTGTATGTAATTAATTAAATAGTGGAAATTATTTTTAATTTGTTAGAAAAACAGTGTGTATTCGATTTTAATTATAACAGCTGATATCTTTCACGATTTATAATGTTTACGGAAACATCGATATAAAAAGTAACAATTGGTAAAAGTCGGAATAGATTTTTAACATATATTACAGATTATCATTATTGTCTCTAATAAGTTTAGCGGCATATTTGTTAGAATGGTCGACTGTCAACTGGCTACAAAAAAACAAACAAAAAAAACAGTTTATAAGGTTTCTCATCATTACGTAACTCTCGATTATCACGGTGTAGACAGGGGCATCCCACTCCGTATAACATCGTATGCGCCCGTATCTGTGTTTTGCATACAATTAGTATGTTGAATGCTAGCTCATTTCGTACGTAAAGACAAACGTACAATGGGAGGTAGTCACGACCTTAGGAAACGAACAATACAATGATGATGATAACTCACTGACGTGTTTTAATATAAACGGACGTATTTTCCGTTTGGGATGCGTGTGTGAATAAAAACTTAATAACAACGCGATTACTTCGAGAAAAACACGATTCAGTTAATACGTTCTTTTCGTTCGATAATTCCAGTAGCACATCGTGACTATGTTAGCCAATACATGATTACTTATGCTAATTTTTTGTTTACGTGGCGCATTATCGAATATTAACTGTGTAGCCTTTCGTATTATGTGTATCCGATTCGTCTGTTCAATTTGAACCCCCTGGTACCTTTCGGCAATTATTTTAGTCGGGGCACACTCCATCTAATATTAATATGTCGTAAATATTTTAATATACGGAATCGAATTTTACGACTGTTTTTTTTTTTTTTATCGAAATGTTATTGCATTTAGTAGTTCACGGTGTTTGAAGAAGTTTCCAGCACCGTCAAATTTCGTGAATATTAAATTTTTCTATGCTCAACTTTTTCAAAGTCCGGTTTTCATTTGCCCACAACAATAGGAAGGATGCCCCAGTGTTTGAATTTTAATTTGACAATAGCTACATCATTCCATAAGTGTCACCGTTGCTCACCGGTTTCTTTATTTCAACTTCCTATATTTTTTATTAATATTTTTAGATTTTAGATCCTTTATTTTCTCTACACAGCCGATATCCTAACAAATAATCGTACAGTTATCTCTATGTTTGCTGACGACACAGCAATTCTAACTACAGATAAGATTCAACAGCGTGCTACTGAAAATCTACAGCTACAATAAATGAATTAATTGGCTGAAACATTGGAAAATTAAAATTAACAGCGAAAAATCGATGCATCTTCACCTTGTGGAAAACAGAAAGTATTCCAATGACATTGAATCAGCAGATAATCCCACAAAAAAAAGATAGTCAACTACCTAGGAAGGCACGATGATTCGCGCCTAAATTAGAAGCACCATGTCCGGTTGAAATATTTGGAAGTAAAAGCAAAAATGGGAAGTATTTATTGGCTAATAGGAACTCAACGCTATGAAAATAAACGACATTTGTATATGGTCATTATTAAACCTATTTTGATTTATGGAATACAATTGTGGGGGGTTGTATTCCATACAAAGACGCCAACGTTGCATTTCTTACGATCATCCGCGCATATGGATTTGAACGCAATAGTGACATATACCGAGACAAAAATTTCACTGGTCATCGATGAAATTACCAGGTTCACTTGCAAACACACAAAAAAATTGGAAAAGCCACCAATATTGAAGTCATACAGCTCCTGGACAACTATAAAGATTTAAGACGACTTAAACGTCGGAAACCATATGATTAAGTGAAGTAAAGAAATAAGTCACGGTCACTTCATTAGAAGTGTACCCCTTCATACGTTCAACTTTATCATCTTTATTGTCAAAAGACTATATAATAGTCACGATAATCTTATTGAAAAAAAATATATTTTCAGATATATTGTCCACTATTTCGCATCAATTTAATTTTTTATTCACACGACTACTACTTTGTCTTCTGCTTATTTATATAAGCGA